>BMAO01025350.1:0-240116 GCA_019973975.1 Trichonephila clavata
AATTCAAAGTATATATTAAAAACAATGAGGATGATTTACAGTTTCGTTTTTCTTATTTTTAATTAATACTTCTAAGTTTTTTTTAAAGGAATTATTTCGTTTGTGTCAAAATTTATAAAAAAAAAAAGGTTCAAAATTTAAAACCTGTTAAACTTTTAAAATTCTAAACATGAATAATTTTTAAGTTTCTGTACAAACAACAGAACTTGCAAAAATTTTGTACGCATTGATAAAAATAACAACAAAAAAACCTATTTAAATCCTTTAGTTTTTCATAATATCAAAAGCCAGGTGTTCAGAGTATCTTATATACAATTCCCTAGTTTTTTATTGTTTAGATAACGAATTATAATAGAATTTTTAATGTCTGAACTTCAGTTTCCTTCAAAGAGAATGGAACAACAAGCTCAAATTTTTAAGCTTGAATCTTCGGGCAAAGAGAAATGAAAAGCACCTGGACAAATTTACAGTTGACATTTGCGTCAATAAATAAATATAAAGATCCATTTTAAATTCAAGTAAAAAAATATCTATTTATGCAAATCTCTTATCATTTAGATTCTATTATAGAGGTTGGCTGAAGAACAAGTACTTAAAATTTGGACATTTTTTGTAATCTTAACCATACAAAACCAGGAATTTTATATTAGCTGCACTGAAATTCTGCATTTGAATTTCGAAAAATATATTTATGTAGGTATCTCGCGTACGCAGTTGAAAAATTTACCATAAATACTAATAATTCTTTGGATATTTAAAATTTAAATTGAATTTTTAATTTATTCCACTTCTAATATTTTTTCATTTATTCCGTAAATTTCATACAATTTGGTTGAGTGAGTGAGTGAATATTAACGTCGCTCTGTTCAGCTATACTCGAGAACTTTTGGCGACGAACCTCGTCATTTTGAACCATGTCAAGTGACGAGGATGACACCTGTGCTAGCACCTCTCTCCTTCTCCTAACTACCACACCACACCAACAGAGGGACGTTTCAGCTCTTGACAGACTTAACGTGCATCGTTCCTACACGGCGGGTCTTCAGTGGTAATGGGCTCGAACTCATGATACGCCAGCCACGAGTCCGTTACCTAGAAAAGGTTTACCTGTTTCATTAAAAGATTCTAAAGTGAAGAAAGTGGAAATTATTGCCTTCCAAAAGGGAAAAATGTGTGTTTTGAAGTACAAGGATAAAAAACCCCTGCATATGATTAGCATTTTCATAACGCTGATATGATGGAAGTGAAAGCTAAGAAACAGATTCTGTGAAAATGAAACCAAAAGCAGCGGTTTTTATAATCACCACCATGGGTGGTGTTGATAGATCAGACCAGTGTCTATCCTACTATCCTGTTGCCCGAAATCAACAAAGGAAATACTACAAGAAGATTTTTCGACAGTTGTTAAATCAAATTGTGTGGAATTCCTTCACTATCTATAAAAAAAATGGCGGTATTTTAAATCATATTGGTTTTCGAATGAAACTGATTGAACGATTGATAGAAGAAGGAAGTAGTAATTCCGATTCTCGAAACTTTGTTACCTCTGAAATTTCTGAAAATGTAGTCCGTTTAATTGGAAGGCATAAATGGAAATATGTGCTTCATAATGGCTTCATATGTGGAAAGTGACTCTTCAAGAAAAAACAAACCACCACGAAAATGTGTCGTATGCTACCTTAAGAAAATGATAACGGAAAATGCATTCGAAGAGAAACACGTTTTGAATGTAAAGATTGTAATGTTGACGTTGTGTGCAGCGCCGTGTTTCGAAAAATATCACACTGTGACAGTGCTATAAACGACGTATATCAATCAATCAATGACGTATCTATCAATGTATACAAAATCTTTTTTCTTAAAATTAACGGTTTAAAAATGTTTTGAACAAATATATTTGTTTTTGCCCTCTATATGCATATGTACACTTCTAGCTTCAGTAATGTACAATTGTTTAGATAAACTTTTGGCTATGTAAAAGGTATTTTGCTTTGACTAAACATTTTACAGCAAATTTCAATAATATTTTGTATACTTCTTTGATAATTTTTGCTATTTATACCTGTTTAAATTATTATTCATAAAATTTTCTTTGCAATTGTTTGTAAATTGAACAAAACCTTTTTTTACACATTTATGTATGTTTGAGGATGAATTCTGATTTATTTTATATTCAGTAAATACAAAAATGTTTGTAAATTGCTTTTTCTTTGCAAATTTATTTGTTTTAAAGCATGCATATTTATATAATGAAATTTCTAACTATCCAAATTATGTCGGGCTTTTTCTCCATTAAAGGCTTTTAGGATTTTAGAAATCATCTTGTAATTATTCATTATATATTTAATAAGAGAAAAATATTTCCATACATAAATAAATTTTTGGTCCCGTAAGATATAATTGTTTTTAGCTACAGTTTGTAAAATGTATTGGAATTAGTAGTGCGGCCGGAGTTTTACAAATTATGATTGTTTTTGACTGCACTAAGTTATGTATTTATATTTCATTCTTTTTACATTATGAATAGAAGTCATAAACAGTTTTATAACAGTAAAATAAATTTTTGTTTTATATTCAAATTATGCTATTATATTGATTCTGAAAATAATAAGTTAGTTTGACAAGCCATTATTTAACAATTTTAAAGCATTGAGCATTTTGGAAGTTTTTTAAAACTTTTATAAAATACTAAATTATTAAAAATATTTAATTATTGTAAATGATTTATATTTCTTAGATTATTGGAAACAAAAAGTATAGAATTTAAAATCTATTTCTTTGTTGGATTTTAATAATTATTTTTATAGCTAAACCTGGAAAAACACGAAATTTTTCAAATATTAACTTTAAGATTTTTAAAAAACATAACTGGAGCTCCCAGTCCTAAATCCATATGAACTTTTATGGATCATATGTTTGGGAGTATTTACAAGATATTTCAAGATTAGAAGAAAAAAAGCGTTAGGGATTAGAAAACACA
Source organism: Trichonephila clavata (assembly GCA_019973975.1). NCBI lineage: Eukaryota > Metazoa > Arthropoda > Arachnida > Araneae > Nephilidae > Trichonephila > Trichonephila clavata. The sequence continues at coordinate 2,981 of BMAO01025350.1, forward strand.
TTTTCAAAATTAAAAGTCTGAAAAAAACACATTTATAAAATTTGGAAAGGCAAAAACAAAAACTAATAGTGTCTGTAAAGCTCTAATTTTTAATATGTTATTTTCCAACTTATGTTCTACATCCAAACACTACTTGAAATAATTATGACTGAAAATTTCTTTTAATTCAAAATATTCTTTTACGCAATATTAATAACATTTGTTACTGTGATAGATTATTCGGTTTCATCTTAACCTAATATTTTCACAGGAGTTTTAAATACACAAAACATTTATACACACAAAATAATAGTGATATAAAGGTATTCCCGAAATCACCAAGTTTGTAAATAATGTCAATTTTTTTTTAAATCGGGGTAGTTTAGGAAGTTTGGGTTTTGTTGCATGACTTGAAAATACTAAAGTAGTACTACAAAATATTTACTATAATGTAGTTAAGACATCAGGGAATATTTAGTTCTTTCTACAACATTTGTATTCAGAACATTTACATTTTGAAGTCTAATTGTAACATCATCTGTGAAAGCTGGATTTTAGATTTATAAATTTCAGTCGCGTATTCCTTCCCTTTCAAATGTTATTTCTCACAGAAGCCTGCTTACATTTTTGTCATGCCATTTCTCAACAGGAAAAAATTAATGAAAACAAAGTAAAAAGCTTTTAAATTATATAAATTATAAGTACAAATAAATATAGTGGTCTTTAAATCAATCTTAATTAAGTAAATGTGAGAGAACTCAAAAGCTTCAAAACATAGCAAACAGAAATGATTTTAGAAATTAAAATTTCAGTTAATACCCATTTCACACGAAAAAGTGGCTTGTGTTCAAAAATATTTTCAATTAATTTAATTTAGAATTTCAAAAATTTAAAGTGAATTCAAAACTAAAACAAATCTCAGAAAACTTAAAATTTCTTAAAACCTAATTGGTTTTCAGGTCTTCTGGAATGTATGCTTTGTCTAAGATCCAGCCTAGAGCCTAGGCTTTTTTTACAGTTTGAAAGTATCCTAAAATGATAAGAGAGAGATCCCAGTTCAATTGGAGCAAGCTTTCGAAATATATGGGCCACAAATTTTTTTTAAAAAACCCTGATGTTTTTGTTATTATGCCTTAAATTTGGAAAAATTCTCGACACTTAAGAGAATATTATTTAAAAATCAAAAATTATAATCCGTTTTTTCCACATGTGTAATTTTTTTACAAAACTACCCAAAATTTTTAATATAATAACATTTCAAAAGCAAAAGGTAGGGTTTTCTTGCAATATAGAATGAATTATGAGGATAATGAATTTATACTGTTAATATTTAAGAATAAAATAGCAATTTGTAAGGTTCTAATCCTGGAATTAAGGATACATCTCTAAAAAATTGCTTATAAAATTTCTTATATTATTAATTGTCAGTTAATTTTACTTATGTAAAATGTTTTAAGTGTACTGTTTTTAAAAGACAAAATTAATCAGTAATGCACACACATCTTTGCAATGACTGAATTGAAAGATGTAGCTACGGATGACAATTTCCCATTTATAAATATATGCGAATATGCATTTAAAGGATGTAATACTAAAGAAACGGAAAAATGAAAATCAAATCTGAGTAGAAAATGGGAAGAAACGCTTTCGCATTTAACACATTTAAGAAAAATATATTTCCTTATTAAAATTATTGATTGAAAGTGTATTATGTGATTCCGACAAAAATGCTGAAGTGGTGAGAGTATTATTTTATTCTTAGTGTAAGTTGTAATGATGAGATTTGATTTATGCCCAAAAAATTCATTCAACAGAAAAGTATAAATTTAAGGATTAAAATTTGCATAAATTAAAAGTATTAAAATCTCTTTAATGTTATTTTAAATTAAAAATATAATTAAATGCAGAAAGCCCAGTTTTATTGTACAAACTTCTTCATCGTATATATAACAGAGGTTCCCAAACTTCGTTGTCTCATTGCCTTGCCATGTTTTTCGGTTTCGGGTAGACCCTGCCTACCTAATATTAAATTTTTGCAAATTTATCAACTTAAATATCTTTTTGATAATTGGTGCTACTACTTTCAAAAAATTAAATTTTTAACTGTAATGAAGTATAGTTCTGCGTTTAAAACTTAAGAAGCGCATATAATGAATTATAGTTAAAACAAAATAACTGAACAAATGCTTTTAAAGAGAAGGATGAATCTGGTGTTTCAATAACAAATTTTCAATATTTAATATCAATCTTGTCAGGTTTAACCCTAACCTTCCTTTTTCGTCAGTGCCTACTTCTTTCTTTCTTTTCCTTTTTTTTTTTTTTTTTTTTTTTTGAGATTGGCAAACTCAGTGAAACACCCGCTCACAAGGAAAAACACATTTAAAAACTTTCTCATGATATTCCATATTTTGTGACAAATATCAGGTATGTCTTTTTAAAGCCAAAATTACTGACATCCGTTTCTATAAGATCTTCATTAGGACCTATTCTAATAAGTTCCTATTGCAATATGACACTTTTTTTTTCAAAGCGACTATTTGAAATCATTGTCTACTGCTGTATTACTAAAAAAAAACAATCTCAAACTTAGTTTCAAAATCTGAGTAAGGGCATTTAAATGTTAAACGTAGGTTAAAATGTCCTGACAGACTGTGACAAATATAAAAATTCGTGACGTTCAATATTATACTTCTTTAGCTTAATTTGGAAACAAATGCTGAAATATTCCTTGTATTAATAAAATTTATGTTATCACCTAGTATGGTAGTCAACTTTTATGTTGTTAAACTAACCTCACTATATTTAGTAAACGTTAAATTGGTAAAATCTAGTTCCCACTGGATCAAATTTTTTTAAAGAATAACGTCATGATCTGGTTTAATGAGAACCACGATCATAGACCCCATTTACACCTCATGAGCCCCCAAATTATTTTTTACTCGCGTGGAACTCTTGCAGGTCGTCATAGACCCCTGGAGTGCATATAGATACCTTTGGGAATCATTGGTATATACTGATACTACATTTATTCTCATTTTGCTTTTTAAAAAAAATGATCACTTTTACTTTTTTACTCATAATTTTTTTTTAAAAAAAAGAAAGAAAAAAACAGGAAAATCGGTTTGCGTTTTCTTAGTCTGATATTCAACAATGATTACAGATTACTTCTGTCTTGATCAAATCGTAATACCAAAATCAAATTGTTTTTTTTTTTTTTTTTTTTTTTTTTTTTTAGTTTTAAAAAGTAATAGGAGAAAAATATTAATTTTCTTTTGCTTATTAAAAATATTTTTCAACTTTAACTCGTCATTTCTTTAAATCTTTATTTTTTATCCTTTATTTGCTTGTTACTATGATTCAACAAATTGGATGATTTCTGTTCGCCGTGATGTGGATCCAACGTTCATCACACAATTTTCTCCCAAGGCAACAGCTATGAATGAGAAATCTCCCTTTTTTCCAACAACACAGAAACCGAAAAAAGCAATAAAATCGTCCCCAACAAAAGCGCTTGTAGACCTCCCGTATCTTAAAGGGGGAAGGCATAAAATTGTGGTGCATTTTTCGAAGTAGTTCGCAAAAGTACACAGGAACCGTTTCGCTACCGCCAGCTTTGAAAAAGTAGACCGCTTTTGAATGAGTTTCAATTAGATCCTCAACCACCAGAGGGTTAATGCTTTTTTAAATTTTTTATTTAATGTTAACAAGGAAAATATGTAAAACTTTAAGAAACTCTTAGAAAACATAAAATATTTTATGAAAAATATTCTCACACTTTAACTATTTAAAACATCATTACAAAAACACTTTTAAATTATCCTTTGTACGTTTATTCTATTAGCATTCCATCTTTGATAAATTTATATTGAAATGTTGCATATTTTGCGTGCTGGAGATTTGATTAAAAAATTGCATTGACTTTTGACGTTGGGGAACATTTTGACAAATTTAATGGTGAAAAAACTGCCTTTTTTTTGTCTTAGGTTAAAACAGAGTGAAAAAGAACATTTCGTCCTTTTGTTGATTCCAAAGTCTCAATTACGACCCTAACAACTGGCAATACCTGTGAATGCGAGGAGGTTTTGCATAGCGAAAATAGATAAATTGTTGAATATAAAGATCTGCATTGTATTGCAGTGACTCCGAAGCCATTGCGGTATTTATGGACACGAGAAGACATATATGTTCACCAAGAGAGGATTCCAAATGACGAAGCAAGATCCTCATTTGTCTTAATGGCATAAAAAGCAACATATATCCTTTTCTGTACTAAATCTATGCGTTCCCCTCTGTATATAGGGAGGAGTTCGGCAAATATATGGAACTCCATATCGAATAAGACGATAAGAATTTTTAGTTCCTAGTCTACAGCAATTGACGTGGTCAGCTTTAGACGTGTCATTGGTCAAGACAGGGAATGACAGATTCAGATCCCTGCCCCCTTTATGATCGTTGTGTAACCCTGACCGAAGGCCCCCTAAATGTATAACTTCTGAATATAAAGTTCGGTAAATAGTCCTGTAACATTAACGTAAATCAATTATTAACGAAAGTTTATCTTACTATTCTTCGAAATAGTCACTTCCTATAACTATGCATCCCTGAGATCTGCTATACATTTCCTGGATACTTTGCAAAAAGTCCTTCTTTTGAGACGGAGTTCAAAAGCCTCGTCACGTTTCGTTAGATGTCTGGAATATCGCCAAATATATTTCCTTTCAAAGCCAGTTTGAGTCATGGGAATGGAAAGAAATCTAGAGGATTGAGATCTTGCAAGAAGGGTGGTGGATGTTCAATTCATTCTCCCTCCCTTTTTGCCAGGAACTGTTTGACCATGCTGGCTGCGTGAGGGTGAGCATTTTCGACAAAAAGTCATGAACCTTGTTGTGTGTACATGAGTCATATCCTGCGTAGACGTTTCATGAAAGGAATCAAAATTTTAATGTACCTTGCAGCAGTCATAGTCGTACCTTCAAGTAAAAATTCCTTGTGGATAATGTTTTGACTATTAAAAAAAAAGTGATGAGCACATCGTTTTGATGCGAGATTTTTCTGCTGTGTCCTTTTTCCGAAGAGATGATGCAGGAGAACGCCATTCCATGCTTTGCTGTTTCATCCCAAGAAACGGCAGAGCATGTTCCTTTTTGTACACCAAGACTTTAAGCCACCAGGAAGTTTCTTTCGGTGTGCTGCCAAGCTTAAAACAAAACTTTAAATTGATGTTTTTTTCATTCATTTTCCTGTTCTCAGTTAAGAACCAAAGCACTAAACAAGCACTTTGCAAAACAAGTCTTACACGGAATACAAACGAAGCTCCACTGAACAATGTTTGGGTTAGAAGGTTAAAATCTGCCATTACGCATGTGCAGCGTTTTGTTTCACATATGTTGCCAGATCGGGCGTTCTGACTTCATTCACCAAACTTTATTATCAGAGGTTGTATGACGTGCTGTTCTAAACTGTGTTTGAGTGTTATTGAATGAGTCTTTAGAGACTGTTTTTATCATTATTCATTAAATTGAGCTGTTCGACATTTTACCAAAAAGTCGGGCATATATATGTACAGGGTGATTTTCTACTTGACCTACAAACTTGCCCGGTGTATAAGAGTTATACAAAGATGACTCGGAACCCCACAAATTCAAAGTCATAAATGCAGTAGTCTAGATTTATGGAGCAAAGAAGAGAAAAAGAACGGAAACAGAAACGCATTGATAGGACAGAAACATTTTTATTAACCGGTTTTACTAAAGCCGGTGTCAGAAATCACGACAAGAAGTTGTCTGGCAGCGACGCAGCATGGAATTCCCATCGTTCTCGAAGATTCCTCTTGATGGTCTTGCGGTAGATAGCGCTGAATGGAAAGTTTCGCAAACACCAATCCTGCTAGAAGTTGTCATTTGCGTTCCGTTTCTCGGGCTCGTATTGAAACGAACTGTCGAATTGCTGATAGTATGCGGAGATGTGGATTGAAATGTGCACGAAACTAGGGGGTTGATCCAGGAACGTTACCCGAATAGGTGTGTTCCACATGACACGACCTTCATAAATGTGAACCGAAGGTTACGTGAGACTAGTTCATTAACGAATTAAGTGGTTTTTTTAGATGTACAAGACGCCCGTTCACTTAAATCAGTGATTCCCAAAGTGGTCTGCATAGACCCCCAGGGGTCCACACCAGCAAAACATTAATTTGGGGGTCCATGAGGTATAAATGGGGGTCTATGATAGTGGTTCTCATTAAACCAGATCATGACTTAAATCTTTAAAAAAAATTTGATCTAGTGGAAACCAAATTTTACCAATTTAACATTTACTAAATTTAGTGAGGTTAATTTTTCATTACTAGGTGACAGCATAAATGTTATTAAGACATAGACCATTTCACAGCATTTTTTTCCAAAATTAAGCTACAAAAGTATATTAATGAATGTCGCAAATTTTCTCGATTTTTTAAAGACACTCTGTCAGGATATTTTAACCTACGTTCAACATTTAAATACCCTTACTTAAATTTTGAAATTAGGTTTGTGATTGCTTTTTTATAGTAATGACAGCAACAGACAATGATTTCATATAGTCACTTTAAAAAAAATATATATTCCAATAGGAACTGATCAAAATAGGTCTAAACGAAAATCTTAAAATAAAGTTTAGAAACGGATGTCAGCAATTTTGGCTTTAAAAAGACAACCTGATATTTGTCACAAATTATTTATTATCATAACAAAGTTTTTATGTAATTGCTTTTCCTTGTGAGAAGGAATTTCACTGAGTTTGCCAATCTCAAAAGCCAAAAAATAAAGGGAGGGAAAAGAACTGGGTGCACTTACTAACAAAGGAGTTTTAGGGTTAAACCTGACTATATTGATAGTAAATGTAGAAAATTTGTTATTGAAGCGCCAGATTCAGCCCCCTCATTAAAAGCATTTGATTGTTGTTCAAATATTTTATGCATTAATTTGATTTTAATTTTAATTCATTAACATGTGCTTCTTAAGTTTTAAACGCTATACTTCACTACAGTTAGAAATTTAATTTTTTTAAAGTAGTAGCACAAGCTATCAAAAAAACATTTAAGTTGATAAATTTTCATAAATTTAATTTTAGATAATCAAGGGTCTACCCGAAACCGAAAAACATGGCAAGGGGCCTATGAGACAAAAAAGTTTGGGAACCTCTGCCTTAGATGAAGACTTCATTGCTCGAATATTTGTAAGTGCCAGAGGATACGTGACATGCCAGGGATCTTCCAGAACGTAAGGAACTCTAGGCAGCACTACTGACAGGCTTGCCAGACGACTTCTGGTCGTCATTTTGAACATCAGTCGTAGTACAAACTTTCAATAAAATAAGTTCTGGCCCATTGATGTGTCGCTGTTTCTGTTCTTGTTCTGCTTCTCTGCACTATTGCTCGCAACTAAGGCATTTGTAACCCTGCGTTCCTATACAGTTCCGAATCGTCTCTGTATTCCCTACACTTCCTGCAAATCTGTCGGTGTAGTAGAGAATCACTGTATAATAGTGTTACGTAGATCGGAGTTCGAGGATTTTATGCAAAAGCAGTCGTACACAAGCAGCAAGACAGTTCTTTGCGAGCGATGCGTATTTATTGGCGTAAATCAATCCTTAAAATTACAGGATTCAACAGCAAAGTTCACAGAATAAATAACAGAAGGATTTCACACCTTCAACAGTACTCAGACACAATAAGCAGTGTCTAAAATACACGTATGTAAATGATTATTCACAAGCACAGCCGAGCTGATTAAGCTCAAGGCAAGTCTACTAATCGCTAATCAAAACAATGCTTACAACTCGCTGGCAGAAACCAGACTCACTGTTGCGGCGAGTATCGCTCTATTTATAGCAGGGGCCGAAATTTCTGGAAAGATGCGCTCGCGTCATAGATCGTGAAATTAGTGGATTTCTCTACTAATTTCTAGAATAATCCAGGGGGTCCCGAACTCGCCAACATGGTCGCCAATGTCACCAAATTTGTCGCCAAAAATAATGCCAACTTGGCTCTATCGCCAATATTTCGCCAAGTTCCCATTGAATCGCCATTGTAACGTAAGGGACAGCGTTGCTTGTGAATATTACAACTTTAACATGAAATAAATATAGCATAGAGCAGCGGTTCCCAACCGCTGTTCCGCGGCACACCAGTGTGCCGTCTGAAGCACCGTGGTGTGCCGCCGGGTCTGGGTGTCACAGCGCTGTGCAGCGCTATAACTCCTCCCGTCACTCCCCCGTCGGAGTCATAGGTGGTCACGGCGCTGTGCAGTGCTATAACTCCTCCCCCTGCCTCCCTCCCCATGAGACGCAGGCAGACGCCTCACACAGTGTCAGAGAGACAACGGCTGCTGTGAGGAGAGAGACACTGATACTGCAGTAATGGACAAGTTTTTGAAAAGGAAAGAACTGGACTCTGAACAAAATCTGGAGCCAGATGAGAGCTCGAGTATGAGTGGGGGTCAAAAGAAAGCAAAGATGGTTAAATTCTCTGGCGCAAGGCAATATAGCGAAAGCTATATTTCAGTTGGATTTACTTTCACTGGAGATGAACACAAACCAACTCCACTGTGCGTGGTGTGTGGTGAAAAGCTAGCTAACAGTGCTATGGTCCCAAGCAAACTTAAACGCCATCTCCAAACGAAACACCCTTTGCTTCAAAACAAGAATGTGGACTATTTTGTTCACCTGCGTGACAACATGGAGAAACAGGCAACTTTTATGAGAAAAACAACAAAGGTAAATGAAAGAGCTCTTAAAGCCAGCTATCAAGTTGCTGAACTTATAGCCAAGACAAAAAAGTCGCACACTGTGGCAGAGACATTAATACTTCCTGCCTGCAAAGCTATTGTAGAGGAGATGCTCGGACCTGAAGCAGCAAAGGAAATAGCCAAAGTCCCTCTCTCAAACAACACAATTTCCAGACGTATTAATGACATGTCTGCAGACATCGAAAGTGTGGTTTTGGAAAAGATCCGTATCAGTGAGAAATTTGCATTGCAACTTGACGAGTCTACTGATATCAGTGGTCATGCTCAACTCTTAGCTAATGTGCGTTTTGTTGATGGTGATGCAATTAGAGAAAACTTCTTTTTTTGCAAGGTATTGCCAGAAAAAACAACAGGAGAAGAAATTTTTCGGGTCACATCAGAATACCTTGAACAAGGAGGACTTAAGTGGGAAAACTGCACAAGTGTCTGCACCGATGGAGCTGCAGCCATGGTCGGGCGCACCAAAGGCTTTGTAAGCAGAGTGAAGGAAAGAAATCCAGATGTGATTATTACGCATTGTTTTTTACACCGCGAGGCCCTCGTAGCCAAGACTTTACCATCAGCCTTAGTTCATGTGTTGGATGATGTTGTGCGCATGGTAAACATTGTAAAGTCACGACCCATGAAAAGTCGCATATTTGCAGCTTTGTGTGAGGAGATGGGAGCAAAGCATAAAACCTTGCTGTTTCATACGGAGGTCCGGTGGTTGTCGCGTGGCAAGGCCTTGGTTCGTGTGTATGAGCTGCGGGAGGAACTTAAAGTGTTTCTGACAAATGAGGGGTCAGATTACGCAAAGCAGCTTGCAAGTGATGAGTGGTGTGCAAGGCTGGCATACCTGGCAGATATATTTCATCATCTGAATGAATTGAACACCCGAATGCAAGGCCGAAATGAAAACCTGCTTACAAGTACAGATAAAATAAATGGATTCCGTTCAAAGGTGCAACTCTGGCATCAACACGTGGAAAGTGGCAATCTTGAAATGTTCACACTCACCATGCAATGGCAAGGTGTTCACACTGCTGCACTGTGTGAGATAATAGTTAAGCATTTAAAAACTCTTGAGGAGAAGTTGTCATTTTATTTCTCTTCAGTCTCCACTGAATGCCTTGACTGGGTTAGGGACCCTTATAGCTCAGCATCAGTTGTTGGAAAGGAAATGACTTTACAGGAGCAGGAGGAACTAATTGAACTGAGACAAAATCGTGGTTGCAAGCTAAGATTTGCTGATCTACCTTTGGACAGTTTTTGGTTGGATACTGCCAAGGAGTTCCCCCTTCTGGCAAACAAAGCTATTTTGACATTGCTCCCTTTTTCCACTACATATCTGTGTGAGATTAGCTTTTCAAGCATGATTGCTATGAAAACCAAATACAGAGAGAGACTGAAAACTGTTGACGAAGAGCTACGTGTGTGTCTTTCTTCGATTCCAGCCAGAATATCAGCTTTGTGTTCAGCCAAACAGGCCCAGGTTTCGCACTGAAAGTATTTTATAATTTTTCACTATTCTGTTTACTTAATATTTCATAATAAAGTAATTATAAAATACTTTCTTTGTGCTTATTTGATTCCTATTCAAGAGAATTACTTTATTATAGTCAGTATAGGCACAGAGTTAATTTTTTAACATTTTCTAATGGTGGTGTGCCTCGTGATTTTTTTCCCCGCGACAAGTGTGCCTTGGCCAAAAAAGGTTGGGAAACGCTGGCATAGAGTAATATAAAGGCATTGCACATCCAAATACAAATTATTTACATTATTGTATACAAAATTCGTAACAATAGTGAATATCTCAAGGTGACCAAATCTGTATTTTTTAACACTGCAAATAATAAGTTATCAATTTCCAACTTCACAACTATTTTATCTTCAAAAAAGATATAGTAAATTAAACTACTTGATAAAGTTTTTAGTTAGTTTTCACATATCCTAAATATCCTGCTTTTATTTAAGATTGCTTATACAAATCGCTAATTTATTTACTTAATATCATTTACATATGTTTAGTAAAATGTTGCGCATTTCAGAAATTTCGCACTTTCATATATATAAAAATAACAAAGAGTTATGATTCATATAATTAGGTCTTTCTCAATGATCTAAACTATTCTTATAAAAATGTATTTACTTTTTTCAGATCTAGCTCATTCCTTTCAAAAATCTATAAATACGCACCCATATTTTCCTAGATTCTAAGCGAAACAAGATATAAACGTATATAAAATACCTATAAAATAATACATTCGAGGCTGCCTTTCTAGCAAGTAACAATAAAAAGCATCTTGACATCTTTTACGAAGAATAAGTTTCAAAATTCCAATATATCAATAACAATACACAATACCAGCCAAAGTTTTTGAAACATAGTTAGTTTATAAAATGCAAAGAAACTTAATACACTTCGGTTGAAAGAATTTTATATTTGTTTTTATAAACTCTTGAAATCTAAATCCAGAAAATATCAAAATCCACTTGGAGGAAGCGACAGGTATTTTTTTTCATACCGTAACCAATACATCATTCTATCTTTCCTTCCATTTTATTTAGATTAAATTTCAGCTGAAAATCCCTTTTTCTTCGAATATTTCGTCAATAGAAGTGCTCATCCTATGTATTAAATAAAGTTTTATTAGAAATCCTCTGAAACGCACTGCATATTTCAAACTGAGTTTAAAAAAATTCGAAACTGGCGTGAATTCATGATACGTGAAAAAAAATCATGGATCTTTTTGATATTTAATAAGATATAAGAAGAGACTTGTAATAAATTGCATTCGTTGCAGATCAATAAATTCCATTTAGGCTTTAGAGGCAATAAACTTCTCTACAGTTACAATCAGTATTTATGAGTTTGCTCTGACAAAGATAAACAACAATTTTTGTAATATTGAGCTAACGTGGAGATGGGCTTAAGGTATGGACAGCTTTTGACAAAACAAGATTTAATAAAATTTACATTGAAACATTGTCAGCCACAGTCACTGTCTATATTTTGAGTTTCAACAAAGTTATATTCTTCAGGGTAAACATGTCTTTTTTAGCTTAAATGCTACGTACATTGTGAAAAAGGCAACTAACTTTTATGTAATTTGTTTTTGAATATTGTTTAGATTGTTCTTGTCTTGTGTATTAATAATAATTCAGAATGCAATTCTAATAAGTAAATTTATTTTTTTTAAACTTCCTAATAATGAACTACAGTACTATATTGTTACGAATTTTATAGAATGAATGCTTAAAATAGTGTAAATAATTTATATCTTGATGTGTAATACTTTAATACTACTTGTGTGTGTAGTATTTATTTTATTCTAAAATTATAATATTAGCAAGCAACTGTGTTCCTTACACAATGGCGATTCAATGGAATATTGGCGAGGGAGCCAATTGGCATCATTTTTAGCGACCATATGAATGTTTCTGAAAATTAATGGAGAAATCTCTTATTATTATAATCTATTAAGTGACCGGATCATTCTAAGAAGATCCGTTCAGGTATAAATAAGAGACGCTTGCTGAAGTTGAGTTAGTACTGTTTTGATCGTTGAACAGACGACTAGCAATCAAGCGACAGAGTGCTTGCGAATATTCTTTATCATTACGTATTTGTATTTTTAGATACTGATAGTTGCATCTGAGCGCTGTATAAGGTGTGAGGACCTGATGGAATTTATTCTGTGAATTTAGATTTCTAACAATAATTCTTTACTGGTGTTTGATAAAAATCCCCAAAATCATCATGTGTGGGCATACAGTAATTATTTGTGATGTATTGTCACTTGTTATAAAATACTACTTACTTTGCTATTGTAAAATAATTTGCTCAAAAAAAAGCTACGAATGAAGCTTTTTATGGATCGGTGAAGTAATATGAAATAGATGGCTTAAGACATTGCAAAATCAATTGGATTTCAAAAAACGCTGTTATTTCTAACTATAAAAAGCATATTTACAAGATTACGAGTAAGTCATTTTTATTTTGTGAGTCTATTTGCAAAAATCACAAATATAAGCTTCTTTTCTACTCCGGTCCAGTTAAGGTGAGATCACAGAAAATAGCCGAAGCAATGAATCGAAATATTCGGAGAATTTTCCATCACAGAAGATAAATTCAGCGTTTTTGTTTTCTGATTCTTTAGTTGATGGCATGGAATCCATTATAGATAATACATCAGAATGGAATCATTCCTTGCTGCTAACACTACAATCCCGTCTGATTGGTTTAGGTCTCGAAGGTTAGTCTAAATAGAGGACTTTGAATATTCGATTTCTTTGGTTGTTTTAAAGCTGCTGGTTATATGTCATTTTCTTGAAGTTTATCCTCTTATGCTTTTTTATATAGAGAGTAAGTTATCATAGTAGAGAAGATACAGCTATATGTCTTACGCGCGAAATAGGTTTGACTATTTTTTTAGTATTAGTTTTATTTTAGAATATATTATGCTTGGCTTCCATATTTAAGTAACATGGGTATTAGTAGTTTAAAATGTTTGAAACCTTATTTAGATAAATTTTTGAAGATCACGATACAAACTTTGTTCAATAGCCAGAAAAACGACAACAATAAACGGTTAACTCTATGAGGATTGATATCTTCTCTCAACTCCGCCTAGATCTATGAGAGGAAAGGAAGGATGGCTCTCTATATTACTTTTTAATCTATTTATTAAACACACAAATTATCAACAGAATTCTAATAATTCAAACTAGTAAAGATGTTCCTAATCTGAGCAATATGAGAGTAATCAACGAGAGGCACGAATTAAGAGAAGACTTCTTAAATATCGATCCTCCTTTTTTAAGATCAATCCACTGCCCTAAATATCTGAGCTATAATTTAACTATAGTGACTAATCGTCACTTTAATTCTTTCTGCTGTCTAATTTCTGAAACGTTCTAAAAATAGAATAATACCTGATCGGTGACAACCTATCCTCCTCCTCGGATTCTCTATATTTCAGTATCACTAGCTTGTAAACCTAGACTATATATATGTCAGACCTAATCTGCATAATCACGATTGCTTCTTCAGAAGGTTCGTTACGAGTAAATTCGATTTGATAGATCAAAGATTTCCCAAGAGGTTTAAAGGAAGGACGCAGATAGATCCGTCGCAACTCGCGCTGCATTGCATCATGGCAGTGTTTTTAGCAGTGCATCGAACCGTAATTTTTTCATTCCGGTTCAACTAAAAAATATACCGGTTCAGTTCCGGTTTTCGCTCCACTGCAATTAACAGTTTTCATTTTTCTGTTCAGTTCCAAGTGAAAAAATTTATTTTATGTATAATTTTATTTGTACTAAAAATGTAATTCGATCAAAAAAGATTTTATTCTTTTTGTTAAATTAGTACACTATGCGAATTGATACAATTGACCAATAGTGAACATAGAACGAATAGCACTGGCATTATTATCCAGCATCAAAACCTCATTTGATAACTAGGTTGATTATTACGTCGATTATGTGTACCCTCGTCGCTTGACGCTTGATTAGGGATTGCAATACTTGAATACCGAATACCGGTATTTTGAGACACTAGTACAATTTTGTAATACCAGTATTTACAAGCTTAAATATTAGTTATTCGGTATTTACTAGAAATTTTTTAAATTGTCTGCACAATATGCTCAGTGATCGCCAACATAGCAAAATAGTATAGGTTTTTTTAATGTCCCCCTAAAGGTCGAAATTAATTCGACTGTGAATATAAAGTTGCATCGTACCTTCAAGAAAAGTGATAAAATATGTGAATTAGCCAAAAAGGAGGGCCAAAAACTATTATATTACAGCTCAGAGTGATACTGAACTCGCGCAGGATCCTTAGTCTGATGTCCTTAGTCGATCTGTGAAAACAAGGTCCTAGTTGTGAAGAAAGTGCGTAATATTTCGACATTTTTCAAGCTTTGAAATTTGTTATTCATATTGTATTTGCATATATAATGATTTTAAAAACGAAAAAGAAGAAGAGAGACTATACCTAAAAAAATACCAAATACCGGTATTGGGCTCTTGGTCCGATATTGCAATCCCTACGCTTGACACTTACATAGTGCATTTGGCCCTGCATTAGTGAGTGAATGAAGATTAACGTAGCACAATTCAGCTACTCAAGGAATTTTGGCGGTGGACCACGTAATTTTGAACCACGATCAAAAGACGAGAGTGATACCTGAACAGGCACCCATCTCTCTTAACTTCCACCGCAACGGGAGGACGCTTAAACCTCTACAGATTTAACGTACATCACCCCCCTCCATACACAGCGGGTCTTCAGAAGTACTAGGCTCGAACTCATGAGAAGTCCGTTACCTCGACCACTAGGCTATCGTGACCTCCATCTGGCCCTCCAATAATTATGTAAAAATGGGTTTACTTATTTAACACACGAAAATTACTATGGTGTCACCGAGATTACTTCTATTGAAGGAATAAATCAATCTATCGAAGAATAAATTTCAAACTTGAAAACGCTCTTTCAACGCTGGCTTATGTAGCTAAAGCTACTAAAACCACCATAGTAATCTTATACAAGAGTGGATAAATAATTTTATTCACTTCCCAGAATGTGTATGTTGTGCATCAAAACAGGAAATTGAGAAGAATGATAATTATATGGTTGAAACTAAATTAGACAAGACTGATAAGTTGGTTACTGTAGCAAAATGACTGAAATGGACAGACTGAAGATATATCGAACCGAAATAAATCGATATTTTTTTCGGTTCATTTCCAGTTTTCATTCGGATCAAAATATTCTGTTTTCCGTTTCCGCTTCAATTTCGGTTCAAGGTTCTGTTTTTTCAATAGATCATGGTTTTCCCTCGCGTTAGCAGCTACAACCTGAGCCAAAACCACGACATTCCATATTTCTCGACTATTCCATAATATTCTTCTCTCCTCTAACTGACAGTATCAGAAAACACATCAATACTTGGTCTCTTTGTTTCATTTAGCAAAACGGAATACGGATCTATTTCTTACGTGGTTTAAGTAATTATTGGATCTCTCGTTATTCTTTTGAATTATATTATCAAAAGTAATTTTTAAAAATCGCGAAAAAAAAATCATATTTTAAATTTAGAAGAAGAAAACTGCATGCAAAAAGAAATTTCTTTAGATTATTTTTTTTAAAAAATAGTTTTATTTACCTTACTTGTGAAACAAACTCCCCAAAAAACGAGTAAAATGAGTAATGATTAAACTTATAGATGTGTAGCAACTACGTATATATTAAGAACCATTTTTGTTCAATTTAAAGATTTCTAAACTAACTTAAAAATGAATTGGCAATCCTAACCTTGTACGAAAAATATTAACATATTTCAGCAATCAATATCTTTTGAATTTATTAGTGTTCTTTGTAAATAAACTGGAACTATGGAGTAAAAACTTTTCTTTCACGTCTTTTTTTTTTTTTTTTTGCCACGTTTTTTCTCTTTTTTTTAATTTTCTGTATTTCCTGTTCTTTATCTCTAGAAATTAATAAACAAATTAATATAAGAAGTAAAAACTAGATATAGCTTTAAGTTTTTTTAAACATGTTTTAAGCAATAAGAAAAGTATTATTTCTATTGCTTTATTTGCTCCAACATTGATTACCTTAAAAAAGTATTTATAAGTCTTCATTTTAGGTTGAAAACATCATAAACGAAATCCAAATATCAACACCTGCTTCAAAAAGGAAATTCGAAAAGATGGTACCATCGCACTCAACGAAAAATGTCAATACTTCTTATGCTCCTATATTAGAACCGTAAAAAGAAATCTTGTCCACCAGAGAAGACTAATCAATCACTGCAAAGAATGGCTTTGGCAACATATGAACGATCTCATTTGATGAAAGTCTCCGAATTGTCATGGCAACATGAAAACATTTGGAACATTATTCTCTTTTCATCATCGAAGGATATCTCAAAGCCATTTTATATGCCATTGAAACTTGTTTCATTTTTTAACGCAGTTTTAGCTCGAGGTTTTTCAAAATTTTACGATATCCGAACACACGTTCAACTGACTAATTTTCAATCAAATTACATATTTTTTAAAAATTTGTTGAATAGAGAAATCTTTTATATTTACAAAGCATACTCTTTGTTTCTACTTTACATAGAGGACAAATTACATAAATTCCATAAAATTAGATAAACCGGAAATGGGTTTTTAACCCTTTAACTCAGGGATACTCGACCTTTTTTACTGCTGAACCGCATTTCACGGTTTGCCGCAAACATATGTTAACAATTTTACGCGGGCCGCATCATCAAAGAAGTGGGTTAAACTGTGGAAAATTGATCAAATATTTTAATTCCTTTTTTTATTTATAATTTTTTTATATTTGTGACTAACACTGAAATAGAAACATTTAAGAATCATTCCTTCACAATTTTTGCATCAGTAAAAGATATTACCAATAATATAACAAACTTCATAAGATGTCTTTGTTACCACTGTGACATTACCAATGAAACAACACTTTGTTGCTGTTGTAAATATTATTAAAGAAAACCTATTTATTACCTCTTGAAAGAGATATTCGAGGAAAAGTATCATCGAGAGTGATTCCTCTGTTTATTATGATATTTTTTAAATACAACACTTTCGTGACAAATCAAACAACTACTAATCCATGTTTGTTTTTCTTTAGTGAAAAACAAACATGGATCAGTAGTTGTTTGATTGTTGTGGAGATAGTCGACCTCACAATCGTCTTTAAACGGTATATTTTCTTCGGATATTTTTCGCTTGCAAGTATGAAAGATAGTTAAAAATTAGTTCCACCCATAAAACTGCCACTCTTCCCCTGTTGTCTATTATCACTAACCATAACCATTACAAATAGAAAAAGAATATCAATTCGCAGTCATACGACATTGACAACAAAAAACAAAATTGATATATTTGTGTGCGATTACTTGACACCAAATTTTTAATACATTGTTCTTAAATAAGCAAATGTTTCAGAGCAATGGGCACTGACCGGGCCGCTTAAAAAGGCTCGGTGGGCCGCAGGTTGAGCATCGCTGCTTTAAATGATTTTCCCGTACACCGTACGGGCTACTAAAAGCTGACCACAACCGTTTTGCCCATACAATGTACGGCAACTGATATTTTCTTCTTTCTGTCTTTGATTTCATATTTTTAATTCTTATAGTGAGATTATTTGTGCAAGTATTTTTAAGAAATGCAGTTTGTCTATGGTACTAAAATACTTCTCATGTAGGATTTTATTTGAGGGGAAGTCGGGAATTTTTCATTGAAGACAGGAATTTAGATCCCTCAAAGTATTCGAAAAAGCACAGGTATTGGTAACGCAATGGACAATTTGTGTCTTATAAAGAAATGAAAAGGGAAATGTAATCCCAAAAAGCCGATATTATCTCAGTCCCCATTGTAAGACTTAGTATTGCACAATGCTTCAAATTGTGTGTCATATATGTATGCACACCCACACAATTCCTCAACTATTTGAAAAAGAGGTACGAAAATGAAATTTTCTTGTAGACATGAGAAAAACTTCTTTGAGATGTATGAAACATTCTTCATAGCACACAGTGTACTTAAAAAAGCAAACACTTAGGGGGGTTTGTATTCTAAAGTCATTAAAAGGGTTAATTAAAAATTAGAATAATATTCTTCGATTTTCATATCTTGCTGATAATTATGCTTAGTTATATACAATAAAAAATTTGCCTTTTTTAGAGCAAAAAATTGACCGCCTAAAAGATTAATCTACTAAAAGTGGGCATTTAAATTATTCAAAATATACATGACGAATATCATAATTTAAAATGCTATAAATGTGTTTCTATGAAACGTTTTGAGCCTGATATTCATGTTATTTTCTGGTATTCATGATATTATTACTGTAATAATTTTTACTGCATGCATATATTTTTGAGTTATGACTTGCTATAATATTTCAGGAACAGTCTCCTAAGTATGTCGCATTCCGTATAACATTTATGCAAGCGCTCTGTAAAATGTTTATATTTTAATGAAACATTAAAAGTTCAGTATATTCTTTAGATAAATGTATTTAGTTTATTTTAGTAATACTTTTACCGATATAAAAATAGTATTATTTTTTTCTCTAACAACTTAAAAGAAATATTTAAGAATTTGCTAAAATTTGCCTTATTATTTTTATTTATTTTTCTCTTTTTGTAAAATTTAGATAGATTATTTTAAATACTACCGGTTAAGTGTTGGTATTGATCATTAAAAAGTATTTATGTTTTAGCTTATTATTCTGTTTTTTGTTTCGTAAAATTTAGATAGAATATTTTAAATACTACTGGTTAAGTATTAGTATTGATCATTAAAAAGTATTTATGTTTTAGTGCACTTTTTTTAAACGTACTCTTAACGTGTTGCTTATCTTAAATTTATTTCAAATATGCTAAACTCTACTTTTTTGTTAATTACCAATAATTTTCACAGAAATTTAATCCAATATTTTAAAATACATTCTTTATTTGAAGAGCAAGTTAATACAGAATAAGATATAGTGGCAATAACCTGATAACTGTATTATCTATCTGAAGTAATAATCAATGCTGTTTGATGTATTGTTTTAGAGGATTTGGCTTGCAAAAAATTCGGAATCTAAATACCGTATTTATTGAAATCTAATCCTCACTTTTTTCCCAATGTCAGTGCTACTGTAAATTGAATGCGGCTTAGAATTGAAGGTGGAAGAATTCTTAGGATGGGAGAAATTGAACATGATATTGGAGGTATTACAGATTAATGTATGTGTTTCAAACTCTTTAACAGTGTAAAATAAATTTATTATCAGCTTCTTATTAGTTCTCATTTTAATTTTTTTCAATTCATAAGTATTGGATATCAATAAGTCTTTGTAAACAATTTGGAGTGTCGCTTAGAATCGATGGTGACTTAGATTCGAATAAGTATGGTAAAATTTTGGTAAAACAATAAGACGTTCTAGACAATAGGAGGACAAATAAGGATGTGTTCTAGACAAAAAGGAGGACAATTAAGGAGGTGTTCTAGACCCGGGATGCGCATCAAGTCGATTGCGATCGACCGGTGGACCACCAAGAGATTTCGGGGTGACCACCTTTACTAAGACCAAGACACGCTTACTAAAAGAAACCTACATATGGAACACTGATGCCAGCTAGATTTTAGAATCGTCTTTTCACAATCGATGCGACTGTGGTTACTTAAGCAAATGATTCGATAAATGTGTAGGCGACACATGCACCTTCAATGACAGCAAACGATGACCCTTAAACACGTTCATTGCCACTGTAGGGGAAAATTTCCCCACTCGCTAACTGAAGGGGAGAATAAATGTTGATGATCAGCTCTTCCTGCGCTTTCACGGGATTGGGTTTTTTTGTTGATGCCATGTCCCGCGGACTCAGTAGCGAACACATTAAGTACATGCATCAGTTTCAGATTCCTCGATTCACGTATCTTCTCTGCTCGCTGTATTGAATTTCTCCACTGTCTAGCAGTCGCTCATATGTGTTCAAGCATTCTACTTGACAATCTTGTGTTACTTGAGTTTTTCTAGTAAAAATACTATTGTCATATTTTAATAGAGTACAATGTCGAAAATAATTGTTAAAAAAAGAAAACATACAATTTAAATACAGAATGGCCCCACCTACGCCACTGGGTAGACCGCAATACCTTAAAAACATTAGAAGTAGGAAAAGTCTGCCCACCCCTGTTCTAGACAATAGGAGGGCAATGAAGGAGGCGTTCTAGACAATAGGAGGGCAATTGAGGAGGCGTTCTAGACAATAGGAGACATTCTAAACAATGTTAGCGTTTTTTTAATTATTAACTACCGACTTGAAACTTAGTAAGTATGTCTCTTTTATTGAGTAGAGATCCATTTAGAATGAGTTTTACTGATATCAACTTCCAAGGGAAATTACGGGGTACATAGATGAAAAGAAATTTCAGTTTTTGTATTCTTAGAAGACCAACGGACTTGAAATTTGGCAAGGATGAGTAGACATCGGCTAAAATGTCGATATTTTATAAATTAACTTTGGAGCTTACTAAAGTCTAAAAGATAATTATACTTTCATCTTAGAAACTGCTTTTTATTAGTACTGCTTTTCTCAAATCATAAAGACATGGGGACTATAATGATGTTTTTCTACACAATCGAACATTTTATTAATGATTTATAAACATTATATAATCATACAACCTAATGTAATTCCCAGTTTAGCGGCTGGGTTACATTCATATAACTGATTTAAAACAATAAATTAGCTGCTATTGTCTCATCGTAAGAACTATTTTTTTGATTTTGAGGTCAATTGAATTTTTAAAGAACTTTCAAATAATATTCTGCACATTATTTTACAACGTGTAAAAAGTCAGTTAAAATTATTTACAACATCCGTCATCATTATTCTCGTCAGCTTCATAATGAAACTATTTTAAGTATGCATTAATAATATCTTATTCTTTCTTAGTATATGCAAAAGTATTGCATCATCAGGTATAATATTTCTCACAAATATTTCGCATGTTATTCATCATAAATATCTCGTTCACATACAAAAACATATTTCATAACTTCTTCCTTACTAAAAACAGAAATATATTACTAAATGTGCGTAAATACTGTTCCAAATCTGAGTAGGGGAAAAACAGCCGATGACTCCAATTATTTAAATAAAAACGGATTTGTCAATGGACAAGGACAAACCGATGGTTTTACGAAGACAATTTGACGTACATGCACACAAAAAAGTTTTAAAAAGTTAAAACAAACACCCTTTTATAGTTAATCGAACTAAGTTGTAATTTAATCTTTTAATCGCCAAATCTGGAAATGGGATTTGAAATTAGTTTTCAGATGCGGGATGGGATCTGAAAATGGTAAATCCTTTTTCCTGATGATCAGGATCAGGACAATGGAACAAAATTATTAAATTATTGTATTGTCTTTGGTCCTGGACAAGTGAGCAAAATTTCGAATTAATCTGATCTTTAAAAGTGGGTCCAAATGGGGTTCAAAGATTCCGTTACATACAAGTGAAGTGAAAAAAGGGTGTTAATTATTATAACGGATTGCCAACAATAGGGTAAATCACACTCTTAAAAGCAAGATTTACACTGTTTCAGAAACAGCTCTCTAAACAGTTCCTATAGCAGAAACTTAGAGATACCCGCAGACACATATACTACTCTCTCTTTCTCTCTCTGTCTTTCAAATTTCTCAACATAAAAAATAGCTTTGCTTTCTCCCTTCAGTTAGACAAACAACTGTCTTAAAAATGTTATGTTAATAACACAGTTCTCTATAATTCAATCAAAAACGTTTTTATTTCTTAACTGGCAATAATTTTATATTTCTCACAAACAGAGAAACAATTGACTTTCTTTTAAATAGTTCAAATATTTTCTTAAATTTTATTTGAAACATTATTTTTAATAAAACCATTTTTAATATTATACACACAAGAATTAAATCTGAACACATTAATAAAACATCTCTATTGCTATGAGAACATTGTATTTCTGGGCAAATACATTTATTTTATAAAACTTAAGATTTATTATTTGTTTTCTATTTTACTTATAAAAACTTTTTGAAATTCTTAATATGTTATCATTTTATATCTCACACAGAGAAACAATTAACATTCTTCAAAATAGTTCAAATTATTTTTAAAATTTTTGTTTGCATCATTGTTGATAAAATCGTTTGTAATATTATACGCAATAGAATAAACAATAAATAATAAATAAAACATCTATTGCAAAAAGAACATTCTATTTTAGAATAAATAAATTTATTTTAAAATTTAGGATTTTATAAATTTTTTTTAACTAAAACATTTTTTAGTTTTTAACAGGTAATAATTTTATATCTCACACAGGAAAACACAATTAACTTTCCTCAAAATAGTTCAAATAATTTTGATAAAATTTGTTTGAATCTTTATTGTTAGTAAAATTGTTTGTAAAATTATATGTTACAAAATTAAAGCTGAAAACAATAAATAAAACATGCATTGCTATAAGATCAGTCTATTTTAAATTAAATAAATTTATTTTATATTTTTAAATTAATTTTTTTATTTAATTTCAAAATTATTTAAAATTTTTAAGGGCAATAAATAATTTTATATCTCACATAGAGAAATAATAATTAAATATCAATAAAAAAAAACCTTTTAAAACGCTTTTTTTTAATCATTGTTGATGAAATCATTTGCAATTTTAAGTGAAGAATTATTAAGCTGTAAAAAATAAATAAATCATCTATTGCAATAAAAAAATTACATTTTAGAATGAATCAATTTGTTTTAGAATATTAATAAATTTATTTTCGAATAAATAAATTTATTTTAGAATAAATAAATTTATTTTAGAATAAATAAATTTATTTTCGAATAATTAAATTTATTTTAGAATAAATAAATTTATTTTAGAATTTAAGAATATATTAATCTTTATTTTACCTTGAATAAAATTCTACTTATTAAAAAAACAATTTCCGGCAAAAATATTCATAACAATGTTATGGAAAAAAAATGTATTTGAGATATAATTACACTGCTACTTTTCTTTCATGTTTCTTCAAACACAATCATTGACTCATTTTAATGAATATTTTAGCGTATGCACGAAAAAAGCAAAATTCCACCTTTGCAAAAACAGTAATTTATTAATAGAAAATATCGCTGTGTGTGTGGCCTTAATAACAACCTTCGGAACAGTGTATTAAAAGAGAGTAATTAACTGTTTTCCTACGTAAGCTTCTTTTGTCAGTACACTACTTAAAGATTACTTTGCTTATCAAAATTTCTGTCTAGAATATTTTTCTTATAAGTGTAATCATTTTTCTCTCAGCAAAAGAAAAAAATCGCTGATTTAATGATTTTCATTAATTAATACCGTTTCTTTGTAGTTTCCACTTTAGCAAAGACTTGTCAGGGCAATAAAAATTTGAAAGTAAAAATATCTAAGATGGATAGATACTTAATTTCGTTGTTAAAAATAAAATAAAAAAACTCTCCTTGGTGTATTTTTGTCCAAAGAAATAAGTATTTCGAGCAATTTGATTGGTAAATACTTACAAAATAATCTTCTTACATATATAGTTAAAGTTTTTTAATTACTTTATAATTAAAGTAATTAGTAATAATGAATTTTAAATTATTACATCTATCTTAATACATGTCTTCATTTAGGCTTTACTTTTTCCATCATATTTTTAAGATAATTATTGAAAAACCATAATGCATAAAAACATATGAAAAAAGCAGCACATAAAATACATGCATGCTTTAAAAAAGAAATAATTATATTTAAGAACAGAAGTGTAATTAAACTTTTTATCAGATAAAATAATTGTTTTGTATGCCAACTCTGTTTTAATGATCAAATTATTCAATAAAATCCTCTTTAACAGATTTTTTTAACAAATTATTTTAATTTTTTTTTAAATATATATCTTTTTTTTAACAAAAGCTTTTGTACTAGTTTTTAACCAAAAGCTCTCAGCAGTAAGTCTTCAGTTAACTTGTATATGCACAAATTCATTATCTTAATATTTTAAATAGGATTTCATTACTTATAAACATCGCAATCTTACTAACAAGGACGTCTTAAGGAATGTAACAACTGAATTTGGGACCAAGGGCTCGTCTCCTTCTTAACTCAACTTCAATTAAATCACGATTCGAATAATTTTAATGTACATCTGTTATTCTCGGACATGACATACAGTCTCCGAAAAACAGGGAATTTCAGATTACATGCCAAATGACGACCGTAGCAGAACTGCATTATTATGTTGTCCATATCTAAGTCAAAGCCTACCACCCTGCACCTTTATTACTTATTTATTCGAAAGGCTGTAGCTGGTCGATCTGTTTTGTGCCTAGTTTTTTCAGTAACGCACATTTATATTTTTTTTTGGGGGGGGGGACCGTTTGTACAAATATATTTGACATAGTATGTTGTATATTCTGTCTACATTTTAGGGTCACAGGTGAAGCCTAATTTTTCATAGGCCCCAAGAAATTTTAACCCCTTATGTGCCGCAGACGTGCATACACGTCCTGCTGAGCTGGTACCTTTAGTGACTCGGACGTGTATACACGTCCTTCCGAATGAGGTCTTTTTGTATTGTGCTGGTCGGTTAAAAACTAGTCCCTCGGCTTTGGAATATAATAAATTAACATGACATTGATAGTGCTTCTAAAGAATTTACTTATTTCGGAGAAGAGGTTGGAAAGGAATTTGTGAGGGTAAATTCTAGGAATGATAAAATTCATAGTTAAGCAGTTTCCCTTATTTTTTCCTTTCAGTGTGCTCTTTTCTATTCTTCACTTGCAGTCCTTTTCACTTATTGTGTGAAAAAAGAGCTTTTTAGTTTCTTTGTATGAATGCAGTGTATGTGATACTGGTTTATGTGTTCTATGACATGTTTCAGGACATATCACAGAACAGATAAGTTATAACTTATATGTTTTATTACATTGTAACTCTATGGATTAAATTTTTATTTTCATTTTATTGTTTTATCCTTTTTCTTTCTTTTTTAAGGAGAAAGAAAACAATTTTTAGGTGGAAAAACACGTCTTTTCTTTTTCCCCAATAAACCGCATAACAAGGCGTGCCTGTGGGGAAAACGGTGGCACTTGGAGAAGGGGGGGGGTGCATTTTGTAACTTTTCAGATGAGACGAAACGCTAGAGCTTTTGCCAAAGGGTCTCGTTATTTTGAACCATTGTTAAGTGACGAGGTCGAAATCTGAGATGTGGTTCCCTTCCCTCTCTAAAATTACACATCATACCTACATGAGAACTTAGAGCCTTAAAAATTTAACAGGTATCTGTCCCTATACAATGGGCAATTGATGTCCTACCTAACATATGACAGAAATCACGCTACATGAGCCCATATATTTAAGAATATTGAGAGAGAAGAGATCTCTTTACCCTGTATTACAGGGTGTCCCTTAACTCAATGTCAAGCGGACACGAAGTGACGGAGCGGGGGAAGTGATCACATAAGTTCTGGGGAAAATAGAAATACAAACTCAATATCATTCGCTATGTGATGACTAGTATATTTTTGAAAATGTGAAAAATTGACCCCCACATCTACATCATTAGGTACTGTGACCATAAAACCTACAATTCTACAGTGAATTTTTTACTAGTGATCCCTGTGCTATTTGACAGTTATAAGTCAGTCAAAAAATTTTGTTGGTTTAGTCTAAATTAACGTAGTTTATTTGAATAGAGGTTTGAGAAACTGATGTCACCCATAAATTTTTGACTCTTCATAAAAAGAAAAATGTTGCTCAATTTTCTAGGCAAGTTGTTTCAAAAGATGACCGACGTATGTAAGATTCCAAAAATAGTGCAACATTTCCTATTTTTTATCCATAATAATAACAATTTTTTTTTACAAAATGATTTCATTTTAATAACTCTATCTTAAGTTTGTAACCTTAAATTAAGCAATAAATTTAAAATTACGACGACAAACATTTTTGTAACAAGTCAATGAATTGAATGATGGAAGCTTTTATTTTCTTAATTTAAATCAATCGAAAGCGTAACCGAACTGCGCCATAGAACTGCTGAAGTAATGGAAGAAATAAATTCAGGAAGGTATTCAGACTCATCAAGCGATTGCTTTAAAAATATATAGAACTTGCATTTGTATAGAAGGCAAACACTTATATTTTATTTTTTTAAAGTATTACAGAAGCACTATACATTCAGTTTAGTCATGTTGGTTTTCGTCAAATCTCACGCCATTATTTATGACTATATTAGGTATTATTATTTCATATTATATTAAATGCTGTCATTTTAAATCATGTTTCATTTTACATTATTATCTCAAACTTTATGTTTTACATTCATATCACAAGAATATTGTTGTGTTAATCAACTTTATATTACAGAAATATATACTTATATAAACGTAAATGAGTGGTGGAATGTTTTATTTATTTATTATTTAAAATGGTAAGGTTGAAGTTGTAACAGTTATTGTAGTGATGAGGAATCGCTTAGTATGAGGAAACATCTTCATAATTTGCAATTCAACATTTGTCGACGATCACACACACACATATAAAAAAGAAACTTCATTACATTTAGCGTAGCGACATTACAAAAGCAAACAGTGGCAGAGAAATTTTCCAAAAAAACGGGAGCTTTTACTTCAAGTGGAAACCGGAAGTTCCAAAATTCACATGACTTAAGTGGATGGACCTAGTGACTTGTGGAAACACATCGTACTAGGATGTATTATGTAATCTTACTTTAAATACGCTGAAATTTTAATTTTTAAGAGATAAAGTTATGATTACATCCCGTTAGGCAGATAAAATACAGATAATTATTTACGCACGAGTCCTAAAAGGTCAAGGCCATCGCAAATTAAAAAGTTGTTTTAGATGAAATATTAAGGTGAATTATTACATATATACCATTCCCCATTTAATGTTCCTCTTGAGGAATTTCATTTAATTCATAATGGTCTTGAGAACTCCAAGATTTCGCCTTATAGTTAATTTTTGGTTTGCCCTCTTGACGAGAATTATACTGTTAACCACATCTTTATTTCCTGAAAAGCTACCACATTTGCCTTTATAAAATGAGGATCCAACATTCCATCATCCACATATTCTGATCAATTACAATATTCATTAATGGAAATCATATGATTCTGAAAGAATCCGATGGAGGAAACCAAAAAAGTCGAGATCACCTATGTGGAAAAAAAAAAAGAAATTTGGTCTAAAACCCAAGAAGTTCGTGCGGTTTGTGCATGTGTATTTCTTTCGCTGTATTTCGTGGCGTCATTTTATATGTGTATAATAAAATGTTCAACTAAAATACTAAGAAGACTCAGTCTTTCCATGACTGCAACAAATCAAAAGATTCTCTAATAAAAAAGCATTTAGCCGGGTGACACTGTACATATATAATGCAGTCGGACCCCGATATAAAGAGCCTCTATTCAACGAATTGTTCTCTTTTCCCGATTAAAATGAAGGCAAAAACCACTATTTAACAAACAATTAGCCCCGAATTAACGAAAAATTTTAGCAGCTGCAAAAATTTTTCATTAGTTTGTATTAGGAAATATTGTATTTTTTTAAGGATGTAATTTTTTTGTTTGGAAGTGAAAGAGACTTCTTTTGTCAGCAACAAATTTCAAAGGGAAAGGATGAAGACCTTTAATAGACTTAACAGGTGAAGATGAATCATGAGTGCAGCCTATCGTGTGTGTGTGTCTGAGTAGGACAAAAAATCCCTTTCTTATTTCCTCCGGTTCCACAACGCGGGGGATATCTTAAGATTTTAATGATTGTGTAACGTTTGAAGCCGGACTTCATATTTGTGCAACTGAAGTTGAATAAATTGTTGATTGGTCAGAGCTTATGATTAGCGATTATGATGCAGAAATTGACAAGGAAGCTCCAATAAAATCTGTTTTTAATCATTTTCTAACGATTTCCATTGTTTGGAAACTGTGAAAACATCTTATGCAGCAAATTGTAAGTAACGCAGTATTTTCCTCTCTGCATAAAGTCGAAAAAGAACTCTTTCGAGTGAGGAATCAAAAAGTTTTTTCAAGCATCTATTAGTCAGGATTTTAAAATTTCCAATTTACTGGTGCGTAATAACTCATTAATAGTATTTTCAGCTCTTAATTAAAAAGTGTAGTTTAAATATAAATATTTTTTGTGCAGTTGCTTATAGAATTACCAAAAGGTAAATGGAAAAAAATTGTATTTTGCTTGGACCCCGATATAACGAAGAACCCCAAATTAACGCACAAAATGTTCGGTCCCAATGAATTTGATAAATGGGGGTCCAATTGTATATTAATCGTACAATTTTTTCAATGTATGAATTTGTCGACATTGCTTATATTCGTACTTCATAATAACTAATTTATATTTTCTTCATTAGCAAGATTCAACTGCCTATAAAATTTAAAAATTATTTTTTACAAATAATTCACAATTATAGAGCATACCATCAAAAATATTTAAAATAATCCTAATTAAATACAACTAAAACAAAATAATTAAGCTTCTTATTGCGATTCATTTCAAATTAAATAACTCTGCTCCGGATAAAAATGGGTTTTCGAATCCAAATCAAATATTTGCTTTCCAATTCTCCATTATCCGAGATTGTATCAAAATTCATTCTTCTCTTAAACAACACGAGGACTCCATTAATGGAACCACTTCATATAAAAACAAATGGTATTTATAATACTTACTAAGCTTAATGCTCGCATCTATTATTCAATCATTTTATGAGTGTATGAAAGTGCATCAGTTCCATTACGCGCCATTTTATTTTGCCGTTAGTTCTTCCGGATGATCAGTTCCGATATCTAAATGCACTAAATATAAGAGCACATTGTTGTCTTAATCATCAAATTGAAAGTTTATTTCCTACACCATGATTTGAGTCAGTTTTTCTTGTTGCCGTGTTATTCTTTGCATTGCAATCCAGAATCGATTATTTCTCTAATGTACTTAAAGTTACTTATCACGAACACTTAAAGACTAAATGTATAGATTATGTCTGGAGTGTTTATATTCGCTTTTATGTTCCGGTTTTTTTTATTATCGAGATAACGTTTTCCTGTTATGTTTAATAAAACCAATCTCTGACAAGTTTCGTATTTTTCTTTTCGTAATAGTTTCCGTTGTTTGAAGATTACGGGATTTAGTTTATGGTGTAGTACAGCGTTATATAAGGGTTCGTTAAACCGGGATTTGACAGCAATTGTAAATTAAGTCATATGTTATGCTATTTTTATCAGATAATCCTAATCAGGTGAATATTAAAACATATATCCTTAAGTTACGAATAATTTTATTTGATGATTCAAAAAGAATTAAATTTGATCTCAGAACTCTTCCATTCAATCCACTTAAAAAAATCTTTTAAACAAAGCAACTGTCAAACACTTAAAGGTTTGCAGACGCCCAGTATGTTGCTTTCCCTGAAAGATCCTTTCCTTGTTGCAAGATTTGGTTTAACACGCGAAGTTCGCTTCCAAGCGTAAACTTGAAAAACAAGATTATGGCAACCGTGGAAGATGCTACCAGGGAAACTTGATTGGCAACTTTATCACCCTCAGTGACAAATTTGGCGAAAAGTACCAAATCTCCGAGGAATCATACACATGACTCTAGAATCGACTAATCTCGAAATTTCCATGAGGCTACATTAAAGACTTTTGAAACAAATGCCCAGTCAGTTTAAAAGTTGACGGTCGTGCGCGTTGACTGCGATAAAGAAAGACTGAGTTCTGAATTGTGGAACTGTTTAGAGAGCCGTTTCTGGAACGTAGTAAAGCTTGTTCATAATAAGGGAAATTAGCTCTGATGTAAGTAATGTGTTATAATATTCCTCTGAGTACATATATATATGGATTTGTCTTCGTGTAGTCATGTTTGTTTATTAAGGTGTCTCAGGACCCTTAACATATATCTGTGCACTCGAAAAAAATATCCCTCTTGAAACCAATGTAACTTAACAAAAAAACAAAACAATCATTTGAAATTTTTATCACATGATAATCACATATATTTACATTCGTTCTGAAATTTCCGGAGAATTTGAGAAAAATTTAAAAAATTTATAAGGAAATAAAAATTGGACAATTTTTCAAAAATTTGAAAATTAGTATTTTACAGCGCGCAAGATTCTGAAGTACAAAATTGATCAAAATTTACAAAATTAACTTTACTTGGTATAAAAATGTTCACTTTCAAAGTTATACTAACTTTTAAAAAATTTAGAGAAAAAATATATTTTTTAAATACAATTACAACAAAAATTTTAAAATTTTAAGAAAAAAATAAATTCAAATTCAAATAAAAAAAATTTTATTCAATCTTTTTTTGAAAATTGAAGTATAAGTTATGAAGAGCCATATTTTGAACACGTGTATGAAATTTTAAATCGATATCATAAATAGTTTCTGAGAATTTTTGCGCGCAAGCTAAAATTTGTTGTTTTGAGAAAAATGAAGTTAAAGATACGAAAGAGATAGGGTTTTTTTTTAAATTTCTCTAGTTATTTCTCAATAACTTCGGAATTTTTTACAGTATCAAAAACATTTTGGTATCAAAATGCTCAAAAATGTTGAAGCTTTAACATATATTTTTTTTTCAAAAAATTAAAAAATTTGCAATTTAAGAGTCCTTAGCGGCCTTAATAAATCTATTATGGACTGAATTCATGTGGCGTCATAATCACATGATAATTTTAAACCACGTGTTTTTAGCCAGTCAAGTTCAAAAACACATGTGAGGTCATAGTCATGATGAATGCAATTATCCATTTTCAGCAAATCAGTTCATGCACTTCGTTGTTGCCAAATTACGCTTTTTACAGAAACTTTTTTTTAAAGAAAATTAATATTTGTCACTTTATTTAAAAGTACATGTATAAAAAAGACTTTCTTTTCTCTAATTTTAAAATCTTTTTACAGAAATTTCTTTTTATAACTCTTGAGCATCTTTACCCAATTATGCAATTTGAAATTTTACTTAAGTTTTACAAATAGAATAAAAAGTACGAGCTATAGTTTATTGTCCGTTTTGAATTCAGTGTAGAGCACGTGTTTATATTATCATGTGACCGTCATGAATTTAGTCCATTAATCAGATAATTGCAGTTGTCGGTACCACCCCCCGCTTATTTGTATTTATATATTAAACTAGCTGGTATACTCGTTCTTCAAAATGGTGAATTGAAAAATCAAACAATACAGATTGCAGGATAAAGAAGTTTTTAATGAATTAATTTTACGTGAATTGCAAATCGATCAAAAAAAGCTTTCTGCATATCTCAGCTGAACAAAAAAACCATACTTGTTAAATTTTAAGTCTCAAGGTCTACTAGCTGATAAAAAGGGGTTTTTCTTTATTTTTATCACCCCATGACTCTCTTGTGGGTCGATTTTTGAAAACACCTTCCTAATCTAATATCTGCTAATGAAAAAATAACAAATTGTAATGGACGCTTAAAATAGAGTAAACAATTTGTATCTAGATGAGTAATACGTTAATATTACTTTCTGTTGAATTTATTTTACTTTGCAGTTATAATATTCACAAGCAACGCCGTTCCTTACATTAAAATGGCTATTCAATGGGAATATAACGAAATGTTGGTGATAGCTTGGTGATTGATTGAACGGTGCAGAAGTTGTTTTGTTGTAGCGCCCCCTGTTGGAGAGCTGCAACAATGAGCATAGGGCAAAATCCTTCTCCTCAAAAAATATATGTACCTGCCAATTGTCATAGGAATCTGTTGAACGATGTTGGAGTGAAGTGATTTAATATATACAAACATCCATTTATATATATATATATATATATATACTTAAATTCGTTGGTATATTATTGTAGTTACAGAATCTTAGGACATTAAACTTGCTAAATTTCTGAAGATTGAAATTTTTTTATAGAATTAAATAAAAGTTTGTTTAACAATCTGTTTAAGATTAAATAATTTTTATTGAATGATTAAATAATTTTTATCTTGAAATAGATTAAATGTTTTGACAAAAAACGGGACAATATATGAGTTGCAAATAACTATGTAAAAATGGATCGTCAATAAGAAAATTAATTGAAACATAATGGGCCAAGTTTCAATACGCATGGAAGTTGATTTCCCCAAACTAGTTCTAGTAAATGTCTACTAACAAGAGAAACATGCTTACAGAATTTCAATTCTGTGGGTCTAATAGCTCAAAAAACGGGAATAATTTATCTCTAACGCCTTTTAACCATTTACAACTCCCTTTTTGGACAGGATTTCCCCAAACTCGTACTTAACGGATCTTTACACAAAAAACGAAATTTTCCCATAAATTTTAAATCAATAGGTCTAATAGCTCCGGAAGTCAGCCCGGTAATTGAATGTAGGTAGGAAGATTAACAGATGGTGAGTGGTCCTTTCTCTTTAGAAAAGCATTTTGACGGAAGAATATAATTTTCAGGTTATTTAGGAAAAACAATGCATGCTTAAACTAATTCCGGTGCTATTTAATCGTAAGTACATATGTAAAAATATGGTTTCAATAAATAGCATGTCTAAAACAAGCGAAATAAATCTTCACATAAAATAAATACTAAAGTATACTAATGCGACATTGTTCCCACTAAAAAAATAACTTTACTTCAATAAGTAAACGGTTCAAGCAAGTCTCTCAAGAAAATTTGTCTCTCAATTGCCTCCAGGTATGCTGGAACAATTAATTAGAGTACAAAGTAGCTCTTTCGTAACCTGAAGGGATTCCTTCCAAATCCTTCCCTGCGAAAAAGAAATTTCCTCATTCTGAAGTTATTTAATAGTACTTAAACTCTCCTATTGGAGGAAAATACTCTCATTTAAATGTATAATCAAAGAGGTTTCAATGTTTTAAAATATCTGCAAGTGGTATTGAAATGAACATCAGATAGATCTGATTACTTTGTCTCACAATTTGTCAAACTTCACTAATCAATTAAATAAAAAAGAAAAAGTACATAATTTTACAAATACTTTTATGCATAAAATTTGCAGTTTTGAGTACAAAATATAACGTCTTGTCTAAATGAGATAGTTAGACTAGTATGCAATCAAAACTGACATACGTTTCAAAACTTTTATAGTTCAAAAATAATATTACACATGCAGTAAAATACGTTTGTGACGGATCTATACGCGGCTATACTAATTCCTTAGGGATTCTTCTGGGGGGAAAAAATTATCAGCCAACTTTCACTGAGTAAGGAAGCATGATTATGCAAATGAAGTATATTATATAAGTTCTGTATTCGCGAGAGTCTGAATAGTTGGCAAGTGAGTTGCCTAGGAGCTGGCGAGTTAGTTGGTTTGTTTAATAATGAAGGATCGTGGAATTATTAAGTGCATTTGGAGTTTATCAATGAAAGTTTACTGAGAGTGGATCAACCAACGAGGATTAAATCCAGATAAGGATCGCCTTCAAGGTTCAAGTGGAGGACTCAACTTCATACAAGTACAGGTATCGTGATCCTTATATAAATAGAAGTTAGCTTATTAGTGTGCGACGTAGTTTATATTGAGCGTGTGTAAACTATGGTGGAATCAGTTGAGGGCCCGTATTATTATCCCCAGGCTATTGAGTCTCACCTCCAGGCTTTACTATCTGATCTGTTATCTTAATCAGTTTGTTATTGTGTCTGATTGATATTTTGATATCAATAAATTAATTAGTGTGCATCATGTCTACTGATTATTTAGTTACTCCCACACACCTAGCCGTATCTGCGGAAGACAAGGGGTTTCAGAGGGAAGCAAGAACCAACCGGCAATACACGTTTAACACGAAACCGCTTAAGACGAAATATCGGTTAACACGAAATAATACAAAGTTCTTTACAAACTACTATGTGTTTTCATGCATTTTTTCTCTTAACGCGAAACGAAAATTGCCTAACACGAAAAGATTTCCCTTCTGGGAATGGAATAATTACGGAATATACCAGCCACGCAGACGAAATTTAAGAAGGATGTGAAGTGAAAGAGATGTGGTCTTACATATCTCGTAGAAAGTAGGCTAATTTGGCGATGAAATACCTTTGGAAAAGCTTGTGACAGAAGCCAATTTTGTTTATTTGAACTACTTTCATCCTCCATCCCTACAAAAGACACACAAAAACATATCATCTCCCATTAATTGACTTTGGAATTCAGTGTCGAGTACATCAAAGTGTGAGTAAAATTTTTTAGTCTGATTCGCGTTCCCCCCCCCCATTTTAGAAGAATATTTTACGAGCACAATGGCAAAGAGCTCAAGGGGGGGGGGGAGCTCTTTCGCTAAAAATGAAGATGAAACTTCTTAAGGCTGTTGATCAAAAACAGAAAACGGAAATCTGTAAATATTTTGGTATTGCTAATTCTACTTAAATAACAATAATTAAAAAAACAGAGCAAGTTACAGAAATGTTTTATACACATCTATGTATATAAATAAAACGTACTCTAATAAACTTACATTTTGTTGCATATATATGTGACGGGTGCTTACGCGTTTCACTAACCTTCTCTTATAAACTTTAAATTGTATTTATTTTGACCAATCCCCACTGAGAGCTTAAAGTGTGACTTATGTAAATAAGATAGTTTCGGGTTTAGCGAGTTCGAAAGAGATATAAAAGGGAGAAATGAAATGAAAAGAGAAGGATGACTAAGCGGTTTGATAGAGTAGAACTCCGTGTTTGGGATTGAAAAGTAAACTACGTGGTTGCCTAAGAAGGTGTTTTTAAGCGTTTAGTTTAATGAAGTGAAATTTGATAGAGGAAAGAAGATTATTGAAAAAGATTCATTAAGGCGGTTCAGAAGTTATTGAAGATATCCTAGATTATAGCCACTTCATAAATTCTACTAGTTTCCAGGTTCCTTCTGAAGAAGATTTCAGGTCTGTAACTTTTGTAGTTTAGATTTAAATGTGTAGTTTGATTGTACGTGTTATTCCCCTCGTGATATCAGTTAGTATTCCGTCGTCCATAATTGAATTCTGATAATACTCCATGATACTTTATTGTTCTTAAAGTTGATTATTAATTGTGAATTTCTATCTTAAGGAAATAATAAATAAGTGATTTATTATTTGAGTAGTCATTAATTATGAATCCTACATACCCTAACATAGATAATATGCAAGGGGGTAGTGGGAGACTACGACATATAGGTTTTTTTCTTAAATGTCCTTTAACACGGAATTCTTTAACACGAAATAATATTTCACTCCCCTCAGTTTCGTGTTGAGTGATTTTCACTGTACATAAAGAGAGATTGGTTTTAAATTTTATAGGCTCCTCATTTTCATAATCTGAAGCAGTGGCGTAACGCGTACACCCCCGCACCGCGGGGGGGGGGCTGGGCTGTAACAGGCTCAAAGCCTGATTGCCGCCAAGTACTTACCCTATGTAAAATACAACTTTCGGGGGACCCAAAGCCCAATTTTGCAGGGGGGCCCAAATGTTCTCAGTTACGCCACTGATCTGAAGTAGCAGCAATTCTGTAGCAATGCTAAAGTTTTGGAAGTTATGTTACATTCAAAAACTGCACCCGAATTATGCTCATGACTTGTAGTTGTCAACAAGAACTATGAAACATTTAATCGATTTTAAAATGACTTCTTTATATTTTCAAATACACTAAAAAGTTTGCTTTTGAAATAGCTTCATAAATGTCAAGGTTAACAATTTTTAAAGGATTTTCAATTTACGTTTTTTTTGTTTGAACTTATTTTATGTCATTTTTACTTTCGTATATGTAGATCACAATTTAAATAAATGGGAGATAACTTGAATGAATCCAGTAGAAAAAAATATATGTGTATGTATGAATTGCGAAAAAAACGCAACAGCAGTTATAACTTTCTATAGAATTCATTGAAAAAGTTTAAAATTCTAATATGTTTTTAAAAAATTATGAATAC
The DNA here is from genome assembly GCA_019973975.1 of Trichonephila clavata. Taxonomy (NCBI): domain Eukaryota; kingdom Metazoa; phylum Arthropoda; class Arachnida; order Araneae; family Nephilidae; genus Trichonephila; species Trichonephila clavata. Next base: position 39,243 of record BMAO01025350.1, read on the forward strand.
TATCAACGAAAGTAAAATCCAAAAAACCAGAAGTTCTGAATAAGAACTTTGATTTTTCTTACTTCAAGAATACATTGAATTAGCATATGTGCAATGGAGTCCTTGAAAATGTCTCTAGTTATCCCTCTATTATTAGACTTTTATTTAAAAAAAGTAGTATATTTTACAGTTTTAGCGACAGATGCCTGAGTGTTATACATATGCGCAATTACTCGTAAAGAAGCAGCATGTTATTAGACAAAAGCGCTGCCACTCAAACAAAGTCAAAATTTATACAAGTGAAAAAAAATTTTAAAGTCAATTCTTCTTGTAGGTTAATATATATATATATATATATTTTTCATAAATGAATTAAAATTTGAAAGAAGTGTGTCAAGATCAAGTGTCGTCCACTACAAGTTTAAAGATGTATTTAAATTTGAATGGATAAATAAAAAGTATTATATTAACGATTGGAAGTTTGAATAGGATGTATAAATAAATATATTTAAAAAGAGCATGAACTAATAATAGGAATTGAAAAAAATTCAACATTCTTATTCTTAAGCATGATACGATGTAGAAATAGATATTTATCAAACTTTCGATTAATGTATCGATATCATATTCTTTTTATCAACAGAAAATTGAAACAATTTATCACCTTCCTCCTAACATAGTTAAGAAAAAGTATGGAATTATAGTTAAACGTCAATTCTTCTAAAGAACTGCGCGAGTTTCAGTTAAAGTATAGTAGGATATAATACTCAAAAGGTTCCAGAGACACTTATAAATAGAAATTGACTAGAAAAAAAAAGAGAAATTCCAAGAATTTCCACGTATTATACGGAAGAGCAATTTTCTCTTGGAAAACACCATGGACTGAGAAAAGATCAATGCTTTCATGCTTTTCAAATACTCTTTTGAACAATTTACTAAAACTTTATTTGCTTACATGGTGATTAGTGCTTACCATGTCAACAAAATGAAAAGTTTTTTAAATTCTGTATGAGAAAAACTCGACATGTGTACGCTACACAAATAACAAAGTTCAAGAGAATGTGAGATTAAATTCTGATATCAAATGTCTCCAACAAAAAATTTGATAAAAATGGCCTGCGTCCCGCAAAGTCAACTAAAGTTTTTAAAAGCAGTGCAATTATTACCAGATTAACAATATATATATGTGTGTGTGTGAGAGAGAGGGTCGAAAATAGAGAAGGATCACTAGGGTACCCTGGGTTCGTGAAGCCCGTGTTTACCAAAGACAGTAAACCCCGTGGGAAAAGGAAAAGATCACTAGGGCACCTCGGGATTGTAACACCCGTACTCACCTAATATATATATATATATATATATATATACTTGTTGGTAAAGAGTGTTCTAAAGGACGAATGAGAGAAGATAAGCTCTGAAGAAACCACTAGACTTAATAATTCAATGCCGAAACGACTTCAGGAAATTTTCAACACACGGGGTTATCCAACCAGTTGTTAAATAGCTCATTATCCTTTTTAAATATTTTTTTATAGTTACTATTAAAACAGTGAACGCAGACTTTTCTACTTGATTTTTGTTGGTATTGCAACAAACCTGTCCTTATTTTCAAAGCTATGAAGGCTAACAGAGTTCACTCGTTTTTCTCAATACTTGGAATAAACTAAATTAAATATAATTTAAAAAATTTTTTTTAATTCTGGCTTTAAAATTTTTTTTCTCGTTAATGTAAGCAGTACTAGGTGAAGCAGACTTTTCTAGCAAGTATAAATTTCTAACATTCGACTTGGGGCCCAAGACCTGACCTTGCGGGGGAGAGGCAATTATTTTCCGTTAAGCCACTGGCTCCACGCGCTCTGTAATCTTTAATTAATTCCACTGCTTTTCAATCTTCAACTAACAAATAATTCTCAAACTTCTGTTAAACTCTTATTCGCACACATCTAACGTATCAACTTCAGCTTGTCAACAAATCACATCTTACTTTCTTACTGCCAACTTGCGAAAACCGAATTTATATAAAATACCTCATTTACATAAATCACGTTCGCTTACTCGATGAAAGTTGGTTGAATTAAATATTTTGTTTAAAGAGAAAGAAGATATTAGTGCAAGCGCGTATATATCCATCACAATTTTAAAAATGAATATGTTAGAAAAAAAATTATCTTCGTGTATTTTAGGAGTTTTTTTCCTACCGTACTGATAATTCGAACTTCGAGTTATCGAGAGTCGATCGAATATAAATAAGAGCGTTTATCTGTTCTCTTGAACGCTATGGTTGCAACACATGCTTAATGTTCTCTTCTTGGATTAACAATACTAAGTGCAACCACCGGTCTCTCGCACGATGCTATTTTAATACTCAGTTTTCAACCATCATCTCGCCTACTGCACAACTAGCACTTAAATAGAAGCTCGCATTTACATAAAAATAAGTCATATCTATGGAAAACGGTTTTCAACTAAAAGTACGGCTGTTTTCCCAATAGAATTAGTAGAAGCGTGAATAGTATACCCATTACAATATTAATAAATTACATTTTATTTCTTTGCATAATCTGTGAAATTTAAATAGCTGAAAGCCTGGAAAAAGACTGAAATTAAACAAACTGTGTGTGTGTGTGTGTGTGTGTGTGTGTGTGTGTGTGTGTGTGTGTGTGTGTGTGTGTGTGTGTGTGTGTGTGTGTGTGTGTGTGTGTGTGTGTGTGTGTGTGTGTGTGTGTGTGTGTGTGTTACTCTCAAAAAATCCACTTTACTCAAGAGAATTAGTTGATTTTGAGCCTCGACAGATTTAGAACACATCCCCTCTCTACACGATGGTCCTTTAGTCTTTATCTAATAGTTTTAACTTTGATTTAAAATATTTTAGTAATTATTACAGGCTATAATATTATCATTTTACATTAACAGATTATGGTTTTATTTATAATAATAGTTAAACTTCTCTAGAAATTTCTAGTTTTCCCTATGGCCCAGAGTATTGGCAAATTCAGGTGAAAGTTGGCTGGCCGAAAAACATTGTTTATACCTGCAATCCTGGTTCCTAAGGGCAGGAATTTGCTCTAGTACAACTGTGGCTAAAACTATTCTATCATGACTATAGTTATCTTAGGTTATAACTATTTTTTATATATTTTGTAATGTATATATATATACCGGGTGTCCATAATTAAAGGACCCTACTTCAAAATTGTTTACAGACGAAACTATTATTCAGAAAGTTGTAAAATTCTGTGTACGACATAAAAAAGGGATGGGAATTTGTTTGAGCGAATAAAAAAATTAGTTTAAAATTTCGCCACTAGAGGACGTTTTTAAGGGAGATCATATTTAGCATACATTATTATTTAGCATACATTTATAACAGTTTACAAAATTTTTACAATAAATGCTCAATATGATGACCATCATTTTCAGCTACTATTTGAAATCGTAAGATAGCATGTTCCACCGCTGACCGCAGTGTGTTCTGGGAAATGTTAAGAGCATGTCGTGAAATATTGTCTTTGAGATCAGGTAAAATTCTTGGTTGATCACAACTTACCAGCTGTTTTAAATGCCCCCAAAGCCAAAAATCCCATAGATTGAGATCAGGCGATTGGGGAGGCCACAGATGACGAAATTGGCGGCTTATCACACGTTCTTCTGTGAAGTGATGTTTGAGAACGTCCTTAACACAACGTGTAATGTGTGGAGGAGCTCCATCTTGCATAAAAATTATGCGGGAAAGGCACTGACGTGCTTGCAGATCCGGAATAATTTTATTCGGTAATAACGATGCATATCGCTGTCCAGTGATAGAACATGTTACTGGACCTCCAGCACCTAATTCCTCTAAAAAATACGGGCCAAGAATAAAAAAAAGCGGAAAAAATCCACACCACACCGTTACTTTTGGTAAGTGTAGCGGAACTTGTAAGGTGGAATGCGGATTGTCTGTTTCCCAAATTCGGCAGTTGTGAGTATTCACCGAACCATCCAAATGAAATTGTGCTTCGTCTGTCCAGAGGAAATTCCTGGCCATTACTAACAACGCTCGATCTGGTAAACGTAATAACATTCTAATTAGCAATACCGAGCACACTGAAAATAAACTAGTCTCCCGCGAAAGTTTTTTGCTTTTATAACAGTTGCTGTGGGACGTCGTAAAAATTTGCATATTTTCTTCTTCCTTCGTGTAAATCCTTTGAAAATTAATCATCGAAGAAGTTTAAATAAAGTTTGCAGTTCATTTTAGATATTGTGTTTTTTAATGAGTATCAGTTATTGTGTTACCGTGTCTTGTGGATAAAAAAGCGATAAAATACAAATAGAAAACCGGTAATAAATGTGGCCTTCATTCAAATGCGCCCTCTAGTGGAGAAATTTCGAACTTATTTTTTATTCCCTCAAACAAATTCCCATCCTTTTTTTATGTCGTACACTGAATTTTACAACTTTCTGAACAATAGTTTCGTCTGTAGACAATTTTGAAGTAGACTCGTTTAATTATGGCTACCTGGGGTATATATCTAATATATAAAATTCTCGTGTCACAGTGTTTGTAACCAAACTCCTCTGAAACGACTAGATCGATTCTTATGAAATTTTGTGCGTATATTCAGTAGGTCTGAGAATAGGACGTAAACTATTTTTCATTCCGATATTGTAATTAGTTAAAAAGATATTAATTAAAAACCTTAAAACGCATAATTGTCTTAACCCTGCGCGTTATTTTTCCCGCCTAGCGTCGTGAATGAACAGAGGGTGAAATTTTTCGGTATTCTCGACGTTATTTAAACAGCCATCCGATTTTGTTTTTTAAATCAGACAAAAAATAAATACAGAATCCGAAAGATCATTTCTTTCGTCACGATACAGTATATTTTTTTTTTTTTTTTTTTTTTGCAAAATAATAATATCTTCTATTTTTTATGATTTTTTTTTAAATCGAGTTAAGACCGATGCGTTTTTATGAAAATCTTTTTCTAAATCGTTGCGCATGAAATTATTTTCGTGGTATTAAAACGATATTTTGTTTTAAATAAGTTCATGCGTTTTTATTTTTGAGTCAGTCATTTAAAAAATAAAATGCTAAAAACTTTTTTTCTATGGTTTTTTTTAAAAATACTCAAAATTTTAACTCAACATTAAATAACTTCGTCATTTATTAAAATCATCGTACAAAACTTTTTGTACGTTTGTAGAATAATGTTGTCCAACTTCTGTGTGAAGATTGAAAAACTTGCTCAAAAATTACGGATTTAAAAATTTTTTTTGTGATTTTCGTAAAATACCGTTTTTGCGAGAAGTAATTTAAACAATTTTTTTGTACATTTTTTATTTAAAAGTACTTTGATTTTGTAATTAATGTGTGAAATTTCAAAACTTTAACGGGAAAGTTAAGCGCTCAAAAAAAATGAAATCTTTAAAAAAATTCTCAATTGCGTCGAGGTCATTCACTTTGCGTTAGCTTTCTGTTTGGAAGACGGGAAAGGTTGAGATAGCTTTGAGTCTTTCACTGATGCAAAAAAAGGGGAATTCCTTCATAACATTGCTATTTGCGACGGGACGCTCTTTCATATAACGCATCACAACCGATAGTTTTTTTTTATTCTTAAAGATTGATTTATTGAAGAACAGTGGAATATAAGAAAAATATATCATAAAAAAATATAAAGGAATATTCTGAAATATATTTTTATTATATAGTATTATTTTCTTTTTGAATTTTATACTGTAAATGTGTAAATAAAGGCTGTTTACCTTTTTTTTGTAACTTTTTTTTAATCTAACACTCAAAAACAACGCAATAAAGAAATAAACAGTCGTTTCAATAGGTAACGGTAAGAATTTTTGCATTAATTATATTTGTGAAAAATTTAATCGCGTTTTTACTCAGTTATCATTATTTTAAATAAGTTTATTTGCAATACATTTAAATGTATTGCTTTAAATAAATATTTTTTTATAATAAATTAGTATTGTTTTCTCTGTAAATCATTAAACGAAATTTTTCAATCGTTATGTACGGATTTCTTATAATTATGATAAGTAAACCATGTAAACTAAAAAAATTCACACTTTTCTCTTTTGAAATCAGTGATTTAATAAATTTATAAATTACAAACATCATTTATTTCTTCACGATTCGAATTTTTTTCCCTTCAAAACAATAATACTTTGCCTATTTTATGATTCCTTCTAAAATGAATAAATATCGATGCATTTAAATGAATATGATTTTTAAAAAGTTCATTGATCATCTAGAATCAGTAATTTAAAAAATAAAATGCCAAAAACTGTCTTTTTTTAAGAATTTAAAAAAAACTTTTTTCTTTACAAAATAATGATATTTTGCATATTTTATGATTTTTTTTCTAAAATGAATCAATATCGGTGTCGAACATTTAAAAAAATCCATAATTTTACTTCAAAATTTAAATTAGTAGTGAAATTTCGTAATTTGAAAATGTTAAACGAGAAAGCCATGACACGCACTCACGGGCCATGCACTTACATCGTACGCGTCACACCCACACAAAAAATCTGACATCAGAAATAAAGGAGGAAATTAACATAGGGATTAAGTTATACCCTCGGTAAAAGCCCGTGCAACACCGGGCCATGCAGCTAGTCTAATATAGAAAATTCTCCTGTCACAGTGTTTGTAACCAAACTCCTCCGAAACGAATAGATCAGTTATAATGAAATTTTCTGCGTATATTCAGTAGGTCTGAGAATAGGATGTAAACTAATTTTCATTCCGATATTGCAAATAGTTAAAAAGATATTAATTAAAAACCTTACAATGCCTAATTGTTTTACTCCTACGGGTTGTTTACTTGGCAGGACTTCCATTCCGTTTCGGCCGATCTGTGATCCGACGTTTTCCACCATCTTAAAATTGCCATCCAATTTTTACTGTTGAAATTAAACAAAAAATAATTACAGAATCGGAAAGATCATTTATTTCGCCACAATACGGTATAATTTTTTTTGCAAAATAATGATATTTTCTATTTTTTAAAAAAGGGTTAAAAATGATGCGTTTTTATGCAAATTATTTCTAAATTGTTGCGTATGAATTTATTTTCATGTTATTAAAACGATATTCTACACTAAATAACTTCAAACTTTATTCTTTTAGATCCAGTCATTTAAAAAATAAAATTCTCAAAACTTTTTTTTAAAGATTTTTCAAAAAGTACTCAAATGTTTAACTTAACATTGAATAACATTGTCATTTATGAAGATAATCGCACGAAACTTTATTTCCATGTGTAAAAGAATATTTTCCGTAATCTGTATGAAGATTGAAAAAATTGGTTAAAAATTACGGATTTTAATTTTTTTTTTTTTTTTTTTTTTTTTTGATTATCGTAAAAAACCGTTTTTGTGAAAAATAATTTAAACAGTATTTTTTGTACATTTTTTTTATTTAAAAGTACTTTATTTTTGCAATTAATTTTTGAAGTTTGAAAGCATTAACTTAAAAATTATACACTAAAAATAAAAATAATTAATAAAAAACACGCGATTTTACAGTTAGCCAAACCTTGGAGTCGAAAAATAGTTTTGCGCCAAAGACCTTTGAACTGTTTAACCGTCGACCGCATCTAACTCAAGGGTTACACTAAAACGTTCTGCCTTAAACAGGGGGAAGTCAGTAAATTTGGCGAGTAAAAAAAAATGCGAGTGAAAAAGTTATTTTTGCTTCAATTTTCGTCATTTTTTCTTTAGATAATTTTCAAAATTAAATCATTATAGATGTTAGATTAAGATGACAAAATGTGTTCAATACATTTCTGAGACTCATTTAAACTATTTATCAGTACCAAAATTCTTGTTCTCTTTCATAAAACTTAGAGTTTACTTTAAAATAATGCCTAATTTATAAATCTTTTTTTTGACATATAATTTCATAATAAAAATGCAAAATTTGCCCATTTCGAGTTTTTTTTTTAATTATTCAGTTAAATAAGCATAACTTCCTTAGAAAAAAATAAAAGCTATGTTCAAATAAAAAATTCTTCATTATTAATTGCGTGTTATTAATATATCAAATTCACTAAATTGGCATGTCACAATTAATTGCTGAATGAATATTTTTAATCAATATTAGTATAAAATAATTAATTAATTTTGTTTTGTATTTTATGATTTGTTCTAAAATGAATAAATATTGATGAATTTAAATGAAAATTATTTTTAAAAAGTTCATTGATCATTTAGAATCAGTGATCAAAAAAATAAAATGCCAAAAACTATCTTTTTTTAAAAAAAATTTTAAATTTTTTTTTTTCTTTTTTTACAAAACAATGATATTTTGAATATTTTATGATTTTTTTCTAAAATGAATCAAAATCATTGCGTTTAAATAAAAATAATTTTAAAACTTTTAGAATCAGTGATTTAAAAAATAAAAAGCCAAAAACTTTTTTGAACAAATTTTAACAAAACACTCAAAATACTTAAAACAATCATTTAATAATTTCTTCTTTTATAAAGATAATTGCATGAAACTTTTTCCGCATGTGTCGAACATTTCAAAATATCTTCACAATTTTACTTCAAGATTTAAAATAGTAGTAAAATTTTGTAATTTGAAAAATTTCTACTTTACTGTCTTTTTTCAACATACAACTATTTTTAAAAAGGCTACATTTTCGTTTCCGGAGACTAAAAAATTTCAACGAAAGAATTGAAAAGTGAGTGAGTGATTTATAAATTCGCACTGTTCGCCTATTCGAGGGTTTTTAGCGACGGACCTCGAAATTTTCAACCATGGTCAAGTGACGAGGACGACACCTAAGCTTTTACCCACCTCTCCTAAGTACCACACCACACCAACGCAAGAACAAATTTTAAAAAAGGGTGTTTTAATGTCATAGTTAAAGAAATCATTCACATCGCGCATACACACACATAAGTGCTATCGTCTTGAGGGAAACAGGAAATTCCCCTGGGGATTAAGTTATTCACTAGTAAAAGCCCGTGCAATGCCGGGCTAAGCGGAGAGGAAAGAAACAAAGAAGTAAAAGTAATTTCGAGAAATAATATTGGAAGTGCTGATTTTATGAAGAGAAGGGAAAATGTTAAACGAGAAAGCCATGACACGCACTCACGGGCCATACACTCACATCGTACGCGTCACACCCACACAAAAGTGCTGGCGTCAGAAAGAAAGGGGGAAATTAACATGGGGATTAAGTTATAACCTTGGTAAAAGCCCGTGCAACGCCGGGCCGGGTCAGCTAGTATCTAATATATAAAATTCTCCTGTCACAGTGTTTGTAACCAAACTCCTCCGAAACGACTAGATCGATTCTTATGAAATTTTGTACGCACATTCGGTAGGTCTAAGAATGGGACGTAAACTATTTTTCATTCCGATATTGCAATTAGTTGAAAAGATATTAATTAAAAACTTTAAAACGCGTTATTGTTTCCCCCCTGTGTGTTGCTTATCTCGCCATTTATTTCGCTTGGCGTCGAAAACCAGTTTCGCGCCAGATGTGTGACTTTTCTCTGTTCCACCGACCAAATCACCCTGCTCAAGGGTTACAATAGTAAAATAGGTGTCTATAGCAAATCAAAAATCACCAAATTTGGCGAGTGAAAAGTTTTTTCCCATTTTTTTATACGTATCTTCAATTCAAAAATTAATATATTGCACAGTTTATAAAAAAATATCTAAAATATTTGCAAAAAACTTAATTTTTTTTACTTTGTTATCATTATTTCAAATAAGTAACACGAGATAAATGAAACGGCTAGACCGATTCTTTTGGAATTTTTTACGTATATTCAGTAGAAACAGTTGTTGCCTGGGGACTTGATGTCATACAAATCTATCGATCCAGTTTGCGATACCAACGAAGCTGTAAATTATGCCAGCAGAGTTTCTGAGCTCATTGGATTTGCCATGCATGCCGTTGCACCATTTACAACTGAAGGTTGGATCTACGGTTATTTTGCTTCATAATTTGATCCCATCACGGCTGTGCAATGGCACGTGATTAGTCATGAAAAAATTGATTGAAAATGTTGTCGCAGCCAGCATTTTGAATGGCAATTTCCGAGAATAAAATGCATTACTACTACGATTCCCTATTATTCCCACAGATGTGCCAATTGAATTCAAACGGATTCAATTTCTAATTAGGTTGGCATTCGCAATGACAATCAATAAGTCTCAAGGCCAAACGAAGTCTGGTTATGGCTTAGATTTGGGCACACCGTGTTTTTCACATGGACCACGGATATGTGGCATGTTCCAAACCATTCAGTTTGTTTGTATTGGCTAAAGATGGACTCACTAAAAATATCGTACACTCCATTGTACTAAGATGGAGACTTTATTTTTTTTTAATCATCATAATTTGTGATAGATATGTTTATTTGTTGAAATAATAAAAGTACAAAGAATTCAAAAAAGAATGTTTGGTGTTTTATTACTTTTATAGGCCGTCATCGTTCACAGCTTTCCATTCCTCTTTCAGTCATATACCACATCCCCACACACTTAAAATGAGTTACTTTTTTTTTATTTGACTACCAAACTATTCACTAGAAATAATTTATATGGCAAAACAACGTTTGTGCCATGCCAGCTAATATATATATATATATATATATATATATCGGTTGAAAAAATCACAAAATGTCAAAAATTGGTTACTGCCTTAATATGTATTTTACTTTTCCAATAAGAATAGTTTTTCATTTGGGATTAAATAACTGGCAATTATATCAAACTATTACTCCGCATTACGTATATATCGTATTTACTATAATCTAAGCCCCGAGAGAGGTTTCCAGAGTAGATGCTACTAAAAATCAGGTGCGGCTTAGAATTGAAGACAAAACATTCGTTGGATGTGGAGAATTGAGTTTCAATCTCTTTATAAGGCAATATGTAACCGTCCATTCTGACCATTTGCATCGATGACTTGCCTCGTTCCACAGATTATCACCAGTAATTCAGTTCAACATAAATATCGTTGTTTGCTTGTATTTAAGGAAAAAATTTTTGTATACGAGCGGTTTCTTTTATTAACCTAAACATCAAATATATCGGTAATAGCATCAAGACGAGTTCACTATGACGCAAGTATAGCACTGAAAATTTGACACGAATGAAACAAATGTACGTCGATGGCGTAAACAAATTATACAATTTTTTCTTCTAAATGTTCAACAGTCTAAAAAAGTTCTTTTACATTCTTCTATAATGCATTTAAAAAAAAACGTTGCATAAGAAATGCATCGGATGGCATAGAAGACGACACAGTGTGGAAAAATGGCCTTGCCAACATTCAATCCGAAGTTAGCTGAGATAATAGGAGTAACGAATATTTTTAGAAACACGATAATACTGACGGCTAGAATAATGACCGTATGTTCATGTATGTTTTTGAAAGTTTTTAATACTGGTCAAATCAATTATCTATGAACCTCTCATTATTTCTCATGATTTTTTAAAGTATCAGATATTGATGAACCTTTTACAATATTTTCTTAATTTTTTCCTCAAAAATGAATAGATAATTAGGGGTTGGGGCAAAGAATAGATGAGAAATTTTTTTTACAAAAACCTTTTGAGAATTCGGAGTGCGGCTAAGAATTGAGGCAGCTTAAATTCGAATTCATATGGTATAGTAATAAAAACTCGTTTTACACTTTCTGTTGCTACTTCATTAATGTTTCCTAGTGGTATACATATTATATTATAATTTAGTCTCATTATGATAAAAGAGGTGATATGTTAGTATGCACCAAATTCAAATTTTGACTCTGACTATGATACCTCCAGAAAAAAAATACAAAATCCTTATTAGCAATAACATCTAAATTGTTTTAGCCTTTTTAATCAGATATAATTTTGTTTCTTGCTTTATAAAAAAAATGTTTAAGTATATTAAATATTTCGAAAATTCAAAACATGTACACTAAACTTTAATTAAATGTCGCCAGAAATGAAATAATCATACAAAATAATTAAAACGAAATAAATATTCATATAAAAATATTAACTTCCTCTTCATCAATTCTGGATTACAATAGTTATAGTTAACTTCAATTTTCAATGAATATTAAATAACTTCTATTGTATCTGTACAAGTATTTCACTGCAGATCTTAAGTATGCATGCTTTCTTAAAGAGAAATTCATCTCTTCTACGTAAAAAATTTTAATGCACCCATAAGCTTGGAATTAATTAAAGAAGGAATAAGTTTTTAATTTCCCAAATAAATAACGCATGTTAACGTCGAAGACGTTTATTTGGGATTCAATTAAATGAGATATAGATTTACACAGAAAGAGAAATTTATCTTTCGTATAATTTAATATATTAAAATAAGATTTAAAGGTAATTTTATATTCAAATAGATGCTCAGAATTTAAATCATTAATGAACTATTCTTAATAATTCACGCAATAATTTCTTTATTTTTATTGTTCAAATAAAATTCTTATATAAATATTTATTAGCTATGCGTTTGTGAATGTTTATATTGTCTTTTTGAACAGATTTATTAATTAGAAATTTTATTGAATTATTATCTGATTCAAAAACAAATATACTTCATATTTTATATCATTAACTAGCATAATGTTACTTATTTGGTTACTGATATTATTGCAATCCCCTTAGATCATGCAGCATTTTATGTATTTTATATACATTATCGTATAAAAATTATACAATTTTAATTCCATGAAAACTTCTTAATGCTGTTTTCGGTTAATGTTAAAGAATAGGACACAAATTTGGAAAAAAAATTTCAGATATAAAAGAAATGAAATATTTATATGATATTTTGGCTTCACTATTTTTCAGAGAGCAGCATTTTTATCATACTTCCCATTTTTAACCAAGCTGATTTATTTTTTCTGGTGTAAAATGTGTTTCGCGTTTTTCTACTATATCGTAATGTTAAGTAGGTTATGCCTTCGCGGATTAAAACAAAACAAGATATCAATCATTGGCATGGCCAAGTAATTTTAGCGCGTTTTTCACATGTTGTATTTTACAATAATGCAACTAATAAACTTTTTACTAACAGAAAGTAGTACTATACTTAAAAAAAAATTTTTTTAATTTAAATTTTTTTTTTAAATTTTTAATTATTAAATTTAAATATATGATTCGGCTCATCTAGGGCACAAATGCGACCAAATGATGAAAACCCGAGGTCAATCGGTTAATTATTGGCTGAGAAAAAGGTACGACAAAATATGGAACGAAGATGAGGACGAAATTTGCGTCCTAATAGCGCTTTTTTTACACTACGTGAAAAATGCTCTAAGAAAGTATTTATGGAATATTTTGGAATTTTTAAAAACTCAAAATTGTTACCAGAGGTACGAGTTATTAGCGCGTTTTTCACGTAGTGTAAAAAAAAGCGCTATTAGGACGCAAATTTCGTCTTTGTCTTCGTCCTCGTCTTGGTCTTCGTTTCATATTTTGTCGTACCTTTTTCTCAGCCAATAATTAACCGATTGACCTCGGGTTTTCGGCTTTTGGTCGCATTTGTGCCCTAGATGTGAGTCGAATCCTATTTAAATTTAATAATTTTTTTAAAAAAATTTTAATTTAAAAAAAAAAATTAATTTTTTTTAAGTGTAGTACACGATTTTTTGTTAGTAAAAAGTTCATTAGTTGCATTATTGTAAAATACAACATGTGAAAAACGCGCTAAAATTACTTGGCTATGCCAATGATTGATATCTTGTGGATTATTGCAAATTTCCATGGAAAGTAAGGCATTTTTCTGTCCGAAAATGTGGTTCGAAAATTTAGCAAAAAGCTCTCGTACTTTTATCGAAGACAACCTTAAGATTCAGCCCGCACGATCGTGCGGATTTTGTGCTGGTTAGACATACTTTAACTTTAATACTCGAAATATTTTTATCTTTAAATACTACATTCTTCTGGTTATTACCATTATACTGACCCAAATAACACTGGAAAAATAATTTTAAAAATATTGCTACCTACCTAGAACGCGGAGTATTCCAGTATGAATTTGAGGGGGATGGTTGTTCACTCCTTAACCAGTTTGCCCGTACACCGTATGGGCAACAACAAGTTAGCTGCGGCCGATTTTCCCTACGATGTGCAAAGGTACTTTTATTTGATTCTTTCTTTCTTTGATTTCCTCGTATTTCTAATTCTGAAAGTTAGATTACCATTGCTAGTCTTTTTAAGAGATTGAATTTGTCCATGGTACTGACATGCTTCTGATATGGAGTTTTCTTTGTGATAAAGGGGAGAATTTTTCTTTGCAACCTGGAGTTTAGATTCTTGAAAATTCCAATGAGGAACAGTGATCGATAAGACAATATGCAGATTTTTGCCTGATAATTAATGAAAATTTAAAGATAACTCGAAAAGGCCGATGTATTTTTGTCCCGATTGCAATGTAATACTTTGTATTACACCATGCTTTAAATATTCCCCCACACACACAAATACAAAACCCTCAATTGCTTGAAAAAGAGTTACGAACACGAAATATTTTTGTAACTATAACAGAAATTCTATTAAGATGTATGAAAAATTCTTCAAAATATGCAGATTGTACTTATAAAAGAGAAAAAATAAGGGCTTTTTTGTGTACCACAATTATAAAATTAAAAATAGCGTAAAAACTTTCAGAAAAATTGAAAACCAGAAAAAATATTCCATTTTCTTACTCTACTAAGTATTATGCTTACTTATATAAGCAATGTAAAAGGAGTGCCTGCTTCTTAAAATCATTTTAGGCAAAAAAATTTACCAGTTAAAGGGATAATCTCATGGACTTTTTCTTTTAATCTAAACAAAAAATACTAAGCATTTAAAAAATTTCTTGCATTTTTAATTGTATTGCTTATAAAATATTGAATAATGGGCGTGCAGTTAATCTCCACTTTTCATGCATGATGCTCTCTATCGAAATATGTATATATCAGGATCATTTTTGCGGACATATTGTATATATATATATATATATATATATATATGCGGATAATGAGAAAATACAATTAAAAAACAAAAATGCACTTTTGCGCATACGTTAGCGCCTAAAATATGGGGTGGTGCGCAATGGTCGCATGTTAGAATTTAAACTTGTAGTGTTGCGTTTTAAATTAATGTGGTTACAGAAAGTGTTCAGCATTTTTTAGTATGGCTGAAAGGCATTATTTAATTAAAGATCAAAAGAGGAGAACGATTGGTAGAATAAAGGGAGGTGAAACAGAAATGGAGGTCATCCAAGATTTTAATATTCTTTAAACTATAATATCAATAGTTTAGAGCTGCTTTTGAAACACTGTATCATTTCACCAATTCATAGTCAGCGTGATCAAAGGCACCCAAGTCAATAACTGTATGTATCCAAAGGTCATTTTCTGCCATTGTCGGCTGAAATAACATGCGAAGCAACTGCAAGATATTTGATTTTAGACTTTCAGGTTTTAATCTTTCAGCGAAAAAAATGAGCGAGACGCGATTCGAAATAGTATATTCAGATTAAAAAAACAGATATTATAAATGAAGAAGACATGAATTTTGAGTAAATATTAATTTAAATATATATATATCGTGTTTCCGAGAAACATCAAGGCATTTTCTTTAAACGTTCTTTATTCAATGAAGATATATTGTAATCTGCCCCTAATATCCTCCGTTACTACTCCCCACTCCCTCTGAATTCCTTGTATTTGTCTATACCACTGGGTTGCAGAGAAAAGAAGAGTAAGAAGAAGCTTTCATTAGTACTACAAATATTTATTGAAATACTAGAAGAATACTACTAAAAATATTAATATCAAGTTACCGGTTCTAATTATGAAGTAAACAAGATATCAATCATTGGCATGGCCAAGTAATTTTAGCGCGTTTTTCACATGTTGTATTTTACAATAATGCAACTAATGAACTTTTTACTAACAAAAAGTAGTGTGTACTATACTTAAAAAAAATTTTTTTTAACTTTAAAAAAAATTTTAAAATTATTTAATTTAAGTATGATTTGGCTCATCTAGGGCACAAATGCGACCAAATGCCGAAAACCCGAGATTAATTGGTTACTTATTGGCTGAGAAAAAGGTACGACAAAATATGGAACGAAGACGAAGACGAAATTTGAGTCCTAATAGCGCTTTTTTTACACTACGTGTAAAACGCGCTAAAAATAACAAGAAAAAATAAATCTATTTACTTAAAGCAGAACATATTAGGTATTTGAATTAAATAGTATTTTTAAGTGGACAAATTAACAGCATAAAAACATGTTGTGATAGATCTTTAAACATTAGTTAATTAATTTTCTCAGATATAATACAAAAAATTTTTAATTTTTCAATATTTAAAATTTTAGAGCATATAAATATGAGTAGCAAAACAATCAATTTATTTTCATTAATTACAGTTTGCTATGTTTAAAAACACATATCGAAATCTAAAATTAAGAAATGTATGCAATATTTTACTTAAGAATAACCAAGATTTCTGAAACAGGGAAATTAATTCTTCCTTTTTCTTTTGTATGAATAAATGTCTGGAAAGAAATTAATTTTTATGCAATTGATGAATATTTCTCTTTATAGAAATATATTCTTTGCGTTTTCCTCTTTATGTTCTCTCGTTTGTTTTTACAATACTCACATTTCGTTTTCATTTATTTTATAAAAAATATCTCAGAAGCAAGATATATATATATTACTGCAAAAAGCAATTTCGAATAATGATAGACATATTTGTTTTTCAATAATTTGAGGGAAATTAATAACACTAATAAAGCAGTGTATGTATATGTGTGTGTATGTCTGAGTGTATACGTGTATGTGTGTGTATGTGTATGTGTGTGCATGCGTGCATGTTTGTGTGTGTATGTATCAATATAAATAATTTACTAAGACAAACAATCCAAAAAACCTGACAAAAAATAAACGTACAAATTCCTTTTGTATAAAATAAATCACATGTGACGAAGTCTAAAACTTTTGATGTTCGGGCTAATAAACATAGCAGGCTGAGGACTGCTTTTATATAAACCAGTTCAAGCCAAATTTTTTTAACAACTTTCTCTCTTCGTTTATAATAAAGCAGGAAAATGTAAAAAATTCATAACAGATTGAACGGCAACACTTATTATGAAAGCCATAAATTAGGCGTATTCGTAATTTTACAGAAAATCATAAACAACGTGTAAGTTGCGATGAAAAGTAAAAAAGTTTGAAAATTTTAATGTAGAACATCAAAAAAATTCATTTGAAAGATATTCCAAATAGTTGTTTAATAAAAGTTATTTAAGAATAGAACATTAAATTTTTTTATAGTTCAAGAAGAATTGAAGCAATTTATGGACATATTTAAGTGTTATTTTTATATATGCCAAACGATTATCTATACATTAATATTTTCTTTAAAATGCGACATTATCACCTGTTCAACATAAAAATTGAGCTTTTTAAAAATTCAAAATGCGATAAAGGTTTTAAGAATTTGTAAACTGTAAAATATTTGATAATTTATATTAGAAAATACTAAAAGAGATTTTTATGTATTCTATTTATTTGTTTTAGAAATACTTTTGTAAAATTAAACTTGTAACTTTGTTCTATAATCTATTTCAAGAATTTCTCATAGTTTTTCAATTTATCCGATTCATTTGTTGTAAGTTATTGGATTTTTTTTTTTTTTTTTTTGCTTTGCGTATTACTTATAATTATAATTCAATAAATTGATATATGAAGGATAAAGATACAAAAAGAGCTTTATTAATTTGGAATTTAAAATCCTCTTTTTATTCGTAAATTGCTACATAATTTTAAATTTTTTCAAAATCTTTTATCTTGATGTTCAATATCTGAATAATTAGCTTTATTTTTCAATGAAATTAAATCAGGATAGAAATGAATATTAAGCTAAAATTACATATTATTTTCTTCAAAATTTATCGAACCATTAATATAACGATACGAATATTGCGAAATCTTACTTAGCCGGTATTTGTTCTAAAAAATTTAAATATAAAAAATTTAAAAACAATTAATAACAGCAATTTTTCAGAATTTATGAAGATACAAAAATTAATCTTCGTTAATTGAGATAGCAAATGTATGATAGATTGCAGATTATTGCAAACTACACTTTCAAATTAATAAAATTTCCACCGGAAGACATTTAAGAAATTAAAATAAGAAACAATAATAAGGTAAAAACTTATAAACACTAATTATAAATGAGTAAACTAATATTATGAAAAGTGCTTGCAATCAAGTAAAAGATAAAATTTCTCCACCTTGGAAGTTTGAAGATTCAGTTTTAGAGTCTAGTTTTAAATATAAGAGGATTAATATTAAAGTATGTTCATAATAATAGATTTTTAAAAATATAAAATAATTAATGTTAAACTGCACAAAATAATATTTTGACTGATAAAATCAAAATGTCTTTGTGTATTCGGTAGTTGACTAGAATTAAAACTGATAGATCATCAAAAATACCGAAACTCTGAGAAGAGAAATATTTTATCCCCCCCCCCAAAAAAAATGTTAAAATACTTAGGATTTCAGAGTTACAAACAATTGTTTTTATAGTATTTTTATCACAGTATGAAAAAGAAGTATTCACTCAAGTATATTTTCAAATTCTCAATTCATGAAAAAAAAGCATTTTTAAAACAGGAAACAATTAAAAACATTTTTCAAATAATTTAATTAGCCATTTAAAATGCGATTTTCTCTCTATTTCCAGTGCTATTTTATGCGAAATAGTAAAATAATAATTGCGATAAGCTTTTTGCCCATAGAAATAAGCTCCATTAGAATAAATTCGAAAAAAAATTTACAGTATAATAAATGTATATGGAAGGTCTTAAGAAAATCAATTTTTTTTTAAATTAGTTCTTAATTTACACGAGTATTAATCTAATTAAAGTTGAGTTGGATGATTAATAAAATTAAATACAAATATTAAAATTCCCAGCTCAATGAGCGCATAAAATAATTTTATCTTTTCAATATAAATGTATTTAATTCATATACTATTCATCGAAAAGTGTGATGCAAACGAACTGTCAGGTAACTTATCTCAACAGATTGAACTGTCTCCTCTGTCTCCTCTAATCTCCTTACGCAGATTCTTTCTTCAATAATGATATTTAAATAGGCAAATATTTTGCAGTGGGTAATTTGGGTAAAATATATTTCGAATAAATATACATCTATGTAATATGTTTGAAAATAATGAAAAATTTACATGTATTTAAGTGACATTTTTGCTTCAGTCCTTTAGACTCCTTATAAATATATATGTTACAGTTAAAGTAAGTAATTCAGTTATTTCATAGAATAATTAGGTATTTCATGAAATAACTAGGCAAGTCATTTAAAGTATATAATAGAGGAAGAATTTCGTACTTACAACCTAGTTATTATATGAAACTAGTTATTGAGTAAAATAATTAATGATGGACTGTTAAAGAAAGATCCTAAGAAATAAACAATTTCAAAGTCAATTTATAAATTAATTGATCCTATATAGCTAAAACCTCTCGAAAAATACATTATACCCCTATTGCGGAGAACTGATTGATAAACGATAAGGAAAAGCAGATGATATAATTTATTATTGTTCCTATTGCTAACATTAGTTAAGCAGAAAGAGGAAAAAAGAATACGTTTTACATCTGTTACTGGCACAATTAACTTTTATACTCCTTGAACTTCAAAGATATTATAATGCTGGAGTAATCAAAAGTCACGTGGTACTTTTTTCGGTGCTGTTTTAGCAATATTTACTTCTGCTATCGAAGTTAATGATTTTTCTCGAGTAAGTGCAGCAATTTTTTCCTTTGTCCCACGCTTATTTAATTAAGTTTCTCTTGCACTGAATCTTTCTTATTTACAGGTTAGTATTCCAAATTGCAGAAGTCATTGCATGAAAGCAGTTTGCAAAATTATTTGTTAATAATTCAAATTGTAAAATGCTAATTTATCTACACCGCCTAAATTCTACGTTTTAAAGCGACAGAACGAAGCGCGCGCACACACACGCCACTGCACAGCAGCTATAAACGATTCAAAATTGAATAAAAGTAGCTAGAATTGGTTAAAAAAACTTTCGAGTGCTGTATTTCATACTTTAACTGTTAAATAAATTTATTCTGTAGAATACCTAATTCAACAGTAGAATTCAATAATTTTATGTACTTTAATTGACACTTGTCTAGTTATTTTATGAAATACTTAGTTATTCTATATGAAATAAAGGATTTCACATTTTAACGATAACAACACTCTATCTTACGGTTTCTCAAACTTTTTCTAGCATTGAACCTTCTTTAAGGAACAGTTAAAGTCATAAGCTCTGTTAACATTTTTCTTTATAATATATAGTATAAAATATAATCATATAATACTAATAACTGCACAAATATAATTATAGATTAATATTTATAATTAATAATATAAAAAGAAAATTATAAAAAATGTACTATATATGCATTGTGTACTACTATTACATTTTTGGTTTAGATACGGGTCGTATTTCCCTATATCAATCAATTTTATGCTTACACATATCAAAATTGATATTATAATGTAGTAATTACAACTTTAAATAAATTTTTAAAACAGAGAATTTGGACCTTGATAGGCCTCTAGAGACCCTTTTTAAATTTCCACAGACATCAAAGGGATCATCCTGCTCTAGTTTTTCCTGTATAAAATCAGCTTCCATTTATAGAAATGTCCCTAACATAACCTCTTCAATCAAACTAAATTTAAATCACAACTTCCAGAACTTTAATTATGATGTGATATCATGTTTCAAACACAGATAAAGAAAGCACAAGGAGAATTTTTCCCCTGGTTTATAAAAATTTTACTTTAACCAAAAATGTTCTTCCTTTTTGTAAAAAGTACTATATTGCATTTAAAATTGGGATATTCCATCCTTTATCGTAAACACTACTAAGAATTATTTGCAGTAATGCAAATTAAGTGTGGAAGGTGATAATATTTATATATATATATATATATGTAAAATAGAGCATTTTATAAATATATTGTACATAATTTTATGTTTTTTTAAAATGGGGAGCATTACTCGAATACGCAATTTATAAATGTAGATAATTATGATTTAGGGTTTATTTTTTAAAAATTCGGTGCAAAAGGTGCCGTTCTTTTATTTGAATATGTGTCACATCCAACTCAAGTCTACTTGTATTAAGTTTTCAAGAAATGCATATAACAGCGAATACAAATTCACTAAAATCTTTACATGTGTGTAGCAATAATATTTTAGAGGACATTCAGTATCTTATTCATATGTAACTCCATCAAAATGAAAGATTTTAAGCTAAAAAATCACCAAAAGGCAATTCCGTCATATTTCAGGGAATCCAAATTATCAATAAATATATCAAAGTTATGTGAATGGTTAAAAAATAGCCACGCATTAATATGATCGCGTGATTCTACATCTATTTACTTAAAATAAGTTTTATCGATGAATGTCTAACTAATAAAGACGTTATAAAGCTATTACTCACCCAGGGACGAATCATATGCATTCATATATTCTGATGACATGAACTGAGTGACCAAACTCGTTTTCCCAACTCCAACAGTCCCCATCATAATAACCTTTTTTGGTGGTGTTACACTAGGTTGGCCAGAAGAGCATGATGTAGCAGACGAAGCACATCCCGTTCCACCTGTGACATTCGAACCTGTTGAGGCCACACTGTTATTGCTTCTGGAACGTTCTCTGTACAAATCTCCCTTGTTCACAACGTCTCCTTTCGAAGTGATACAAAATTGCCTCAACATGTAGTACTTGTCATCGTCCATTTCCAATGGTAAACTGGGACGAGGGCTCACACTTCTATCCCTTCGAATATACTGGTGAGAAGACCTGCGACTTCTTGGTGGCAAGGGATCAGTGCAGGGTAAACTATTATTTCTTGGTCTGAAATCATCCCAAGTATATTGGCTATTCTTTTTAAGAGCCCTGAAAGACAAAGACCGGCTGTGGTGTGGGCTGAGGGATTTTCTTCGACGCCTTCTGTAGGAGTGCTCATTGGACACCGTAAGTGTCTCAGAAAATCTCCTGGAGAGAACTTCTGCTTGCGGTCTTTGAACTGTGCATGCCAAAGAGTTAGAATACTCGCTGGGATCATCATTCCATGGACTGATGGAACCTGGACTGGCTTCGTCGACCGTGAGTTCTGGAGCACTTCTTGGCAAACGTCCTCTGGAGTCTGTTTCCACTTTTAGTAAGTTGGTGTTATCCTTGTTGCCTTCACCAAGAGGGTATAGTCCTCCGGGAGCATTCAGAAAACGATTGCGAACACCTTTCAGGGCCTCTGGGGTTACTGGTATAGAAGCAGAACGATGCCTGGCATGGGGTGGGGAGCCATAGCTCGGAGATGCCCTACTAGGAGAACGTCCAGGTGATATGTTGGGAGATTTATTTGGAGATCGATTTGGTGATAAGGCAGGTGATCTTGCTGGAGATAATGCAGGAGAAGGAACTGGAGACCTCATGGGTGATTTCATACCATCCATCTTGAAAAACTTTTCCTGTATGTGCAATCTGATGAGAAATGCTTTTGTTGTTTTAAAAAGTTGTATAAATATTTTTAAAATATATGTTGTCGCTATATTAAAGATATATAGAGATAAATCCTCTGAATCTATGATATGTATTTTGAAATATCACTTCTGTAAGAATTCTTATATATATATTTGATTTTCTTCGCACCTTCTCTCACAAGAAAACTTGGTTTGCCATAGTTCTAAAATAATCACTTGACATCAAAGAGGTTAAATAAAATATATTTGTTCCAAATTGAAGGAATAGTTATTCCATTGTTGAATACTCAAATAACTTCTTCCAAATTGCACAAAAGATATTTAAACTTCAAAACGATAAAATAGCTTCAAAATTACTTAGCCTTTTTACTTCTTTTATATTTGTTACTCTTCTTTAAACTTAATAAGCAAGTTTTTCTTAAGTTATAAAAATTAGCTTTGTATTTTAAATTACTAAATAACGGTTGACTTTTAATTATATTCGATATTTTAGTATAGAATATTATGTTACCAATATATAAATCAATTATGATTTTTCTTTGTCAGTTATATCAGAAGCAAATGATGATTCATAAATATTCTTGAATGCTTTTTTTATAAATATTTGTTTTGATAAAAATATCAAGAAGATTTTATATGTTTATTAATATCAATTTCATATAATTGCATCGATATCTCAGGTAAACAGTTTTGTAATATATGTTTCAATCCATGCAGAAATTGATGAAAAAAAGTATTTTCTCTAACGTATTAAAATATTTTTGCAGTAAAGAAAAAAAGTAATTTTATATCAGTTCCGAATCAGGTTTGAATGCAATGCAAATTATCAATATACTTATAATCTTCTCTTTGAAATTAGCTAAATATTATGAATTGAAAACAACATTCATAAAGCTTTTAATCAAAAAGCATAAAAAATTTTGATTCGTTCACTGTGACAAATTTAAAAATAATTCAAGAAAATATAATTTCCAAATTTGAGTTAAGACATATTTCTAAACACAAATTATCTCACAACTCATTTCGCGTTTCTCAAAACAAATTCTCATAAACTTATTTCAAAAGTCTTGACTTATCATTAAGAAAATTTCAATTTCTCATAAAAGAATTAAACTGTACTTTAGTAAGAGTTTTACCTCCCTTTTTAATAATTTAAAACGGAATAGGAAAAATCTGTATAACTTTTTTATCCTACCTTAATCAAAAACCATTTCAAACAAAATACTGGCAGACGATTCCAGTCAATCAACAAATTGTATTTTTATGATGGTGCCGGACGATACCAGTCGATGTACGCAGGTGATTTTTTTTTTTTGTTATCACGGAACGACTTTTAGCACAAGTCACCGCTCGCAGAGGCTAGATCGCTTGGCGGCCGTAACGCAGGAGTTTCGGTGGAACTCTGAGCTAAAGTGGCGAGTTCTTGTTCACTCTGTGTCCACTAGGGCGCACGTGTTTTGGGGAGGGCGCAACTGCACGGGGCGTAGGTGGGTGGGAGTACCTGTAGATGCAAGTGACACGCCTTCAAAGTAAGTAATGTTTCGAAGTGATTGTAAGGTTTCTCTTGTTCTTTATACGATATTTTATTTGTTTTTTACACCATACATGTAGTTCAAAAGAAGGGATTTTGAAAGGTGTTAATTATTTTTCTCTTTTTTTTTTTACAAAATTGTAACATTAGGAAATGATTTTTTTTTCTAAGAAAAACTACCAACAGATAAAAGAAATTATTTTCGATTTTTTCTCATTTGTACTTTAATGCTTTATACATGACAAAAGATACTGAATTCGCTTGAATTTTCTTTTATCATCGAATTCTTGAAAATTATATTGTTAGGGAATTATGATAGTCTGCACGTAAACCGTAATTATAAATTATCAATACTTGCACATTTGTTTTTATATGAATTTTTATGTAAAAATAAACATTATCTAGAGACATGAATATGTATTTCAAATCCTTGTCAGTTTATTTGTAAAATTTAATAGTGTTTCTTTTAAATTTCTAACGTCACTTATCTTTTTCAGTCTTTTTCCATGTAGGATATAGAAAGTTCTAAATTATGTACCAATAATCCATGTTTTTTTTTAATTATCAAATTTCATTAATCTTTAAATTTAAATTTTAACTCAGTTTACATAAAATAAATAATAATTTTGACACATGATAAACCATTTTTTCCATAAAATATCTACTTTTCTCGTAACATAGCAGGATTTTATGATTATGAAAAGTCTTCAGTTTAATTTTTTTTTATTTTCTACGTAAACTATACAAACCTTTAGAAATTAAAAATATTAATCAAAATGCATTAATTAAACAGTTCGAAAATGCCTGTTACCCAACTTTCGATTTTACGTCCATAAAAAGTTCCACTGAAAAAGATATAATTTTAACAGTTTAGTTTACTGTGGAATTATTATAATAGTGGTAAACATTTACTTGTCTGTGCTACGTAAAAATGTCAAATTTTTATTTCTTAGTCATAGGTCCTGCCTTCATTTCATTTAATAGTTAATATTTTATCTCTAAAGATTTATTACAAATCAAAATGATATATATTAAGATTAACTATTTTTTATATTTTTTCATATAGGGCTGTGGATTGGTATTTTACCATTGTAGCCCTAGTACATTCCCTGGGAGCTGGTCTCACATTTTAGTGTGACAAGATATAGGTGGATACCAATTGCCGCAATTTAATTCACATGCCCAGTTTCCTTCCCAGAAGGAGGCATTCAAGATTTGGCAATGCGAAATCATTCGAGTTTAATTTTTCCAAGAGCTCCCAAGCCAAACAGACCCTCTAGGGACTCTGTCGATTTTCTGCATTATGAAAATCCATCGAATTGGACCGGGGCTGAACCTGTAAACTTGTGCGTCAAGACCAATGTCAAACCATATACGCCACTATTATTTTAGTAATTTTAAATTACAATATTATATGAGTTGATATTGTGAGGAAAGAAGTTCAAATATGTTTTAAAATATAAAGAGAAAAAAGGATATATATATAGTGAAAATTTCTCTAGAAGAGAGAAATGAATAAACATTAATCAAAACGGAAAAAATTGAAATTGCAAGTTAACCAAACATTAGATTTTGAAAGGATATATAAAAAATCAAAATAATGCAGTTTAATATAAAAAAATAAAAACTATGGATGCTACAGTGTTATAAACATTGCTGATTTAGGACAGCTTATAAATAAAAAAAAATTATATAAAAATGGGGTTAAACATGTTTTGTGGCCCGCCAACCTTTCCCCTTTCTGTTAATAATACTTAGCACATACCTATTGAAAATAATGGATAGAAAATCTAAATCCATTATGAGAAAAAGGTAACTTACCTAAAAATTGCATTCAAAAATGCAGAGCCCGCGCTAAATTTCAGTGCAATAAAAAAAGTTATTGCCAGATTCTGGACCCAAATGCAAACACAAAGCATAGGAATGGCTGAATAGTAGCACTTAGCAAAAGTATCAAAAGAATAGAAATAAAAAATTAAGAATTGTAAACATACTACCATTACCTTAGAGACACTAAGATTATATATGATTTAAAAAAAATTTAAAAAAAAAATTAATTTAATTTAAAAAACTAAAAGAATAAGTAATTTTATCTAAAATTGGAAATTGGAGGTAACTATAACTATCTAGGAAAAATAATAAATTTATAATAATAAACTATTAATAAACTATGGAATATTAATCCTTGCTATGTAGAATTTCTTTATGCAAATAACTATTAATAAAATTAATTGGGTATTTTTGAATTAAGCAGTATTTAGTAAAATGTTTATAGTTTTTTATTTTCTCTGATTTATTTGAAACTAGAAATTTATTGCTTTGCATGTAAATAATAACAATATTTCTGAAAATAGAAACATGTACATTACTCTCCCAATGTATATATATATCTTCATTTTAGTCTATTGATCTTTTGGCTTCTTACATTTTAAAGTTCTAATTCTGTTCATGTTATAATACGCTTAGTTAATTCTTCTATATAGACTCTTCATTATTTTTAAAGTGTTTTCTTTATCTGTTTGATCTTCTAGCTTTTTAGTGATATTATTTTGTATTATCATTTTATTATGCATGTATTTTTTTTTTTTTTTTATTTTATTTATATATATATATAGATATATATATTTATATCGTATTTCGGGTCAACACCAAATTTTCTTAAAAATGGTTTTTATTCAGCGAGCTATCGACAAGTCCTCTCGCTGGAAAAAAACGACTCCAAGTGAAAATATAAGTGGCTTACATTTATATCCAAATGTGATGTGTCTAAGTACCATTCTTAGTTATGGGTTATACTTGAAAGTTTATGCTGATATATATAGGGCAATAAAAATAATGATCAGGGATTTGAAAGTTCTGTTTAGGGTCATATGTTCCCCTCGAAAGAAGTGGGTACTCAATTTGGGACTTGAAGATGTAACAGAAAATGAAATTTAAACTTTGTATAGGAAATTTAATTTAATAGGTCTAATTTATATATATATATATAATTATACTTACACATATATATATATTACGAAATTATAAATCTGCTTTTTATTCCGAATTTTTCAAATTAAATTTCGGTTCGGCTACTGAAATTAATATGCAGAAAATTGAGACTTTAAGAAGTGGAACAACACGTCGAAGATATGTTTTTAGGTACACTTATATGGCTTCATACCTTTTTTTGATGGAGCTCTTCAGGCAAAATTTGAAAATATTTCTTTCAACTCAAACGTTTTATGTGTTCATCGCATTTCTGAAATTTACTTTCGCTATCCTGATTAATATCCATTATTTCATTAAATTCTTCCCTTGCTTGAACAATTTCAACTTCATCCAAAAGAAAGTGCAGAGGCCTATTTCTTTTTTTATGTTTTGTACATTTGCTTCTATAAACTGTAATAAGTCATACAACACAGCTATCAAAGTTTTTTTAGTCATTAACAAGGGAGAATGTAGCATGTTCATAGAAACCGTTTCGGATCATATTGGTTTCGCGGGGATCTCAGTCACCCCAAGTACCTTAAGTTTGTAAAAGACATTTGCCTTTCCCAAAAAAGAGGGTGATATGTGACAAATACATTTTAGTTCCCATGAAGACTGTCATATAAGAGGATATTGAAAAGGAATTTGGTAATGAATAAACAGTTTTTCCAGAATTAAAGGTTTCATGAGCCTGGGGTGACTCTATGCCCCTCGTGACCACTCCCAGGTTACAATATGAATACAGACACTCCTGAACTATATATTTCAAAAATCCTACTTTATGCTTTGTAGAAAAGTCTTAGCTACTAATAAGCAAAATATTGTGATAGAAGTATTTTTCATAAAAGGAAAATGTTTTGAAACGTATGTGCTGCCAAAAACTGCATGTCAATATTTTTTTTATTGTATTTATATTTTTAATATTATTTTGTATGAGTTTCTAATTCAAGTGAACTCTAAATATCAAAAAACAAATATTCATTTATACATTTTTTTTTCAAAATTACAGTTCCGAATGTAATCGAGCACTTTAATATACGTTAGTGTTTTTTTGGTAATGGTCTTTTTATGGGTTAAAGAAGTAATACATTGTATATCAGAAGTATTACAATTGATGTAATTGTGTGTTTTGACCAAGTTTACAAGTGCATCTTACTTCATTTTCTCAAACTTTTATGGCCTGCCTTACCAGAATATTGAAGCTCTGCATTCCAGAAAAAAAATATTAAATAATCAAAAATTCTTTTTATAATTACCACCTTAAGTGAAATAAAAACTGAAATATCTGAATAATGTTTGTATTAAGAGATATCAAGTTTCTTAGATTTAAACGAAATATTATGTAATGTATACACTGGTGTGCAAAAATTAAGGACGAAGTTGAAAAATTAGCATATCAGCTGAACGAAGAGGCAGAGCGGACAGAAAGACCAATCAGGAGATTAAGTGAGGTGATGTACGGTAGCACATGCGCAGATATGCAGGTAGACGTAATGGGGGGTGTCTGAGTAGTAAAGCATGTTGTGGGTGTAAGATTAGTATTTCTCGCAAAGAGATTGCACACCGTATAGCAGTTAAAATCACACCGAGTTGCTGCCTCAGTGAGAAATGGCGAATAATCAATCTGTTAGACGACATCTGGATGCTTTTACCCGAGGTCGAATCATTGGGAAGTTGGAAAAAGGTCGCAGTGTGACAAGTGTGGCTGCTGAGTTCGGAATTGCTCACAGCATCGTTTCACGACTTTGGAGACAATTTCAAACTACAGGAACAGCTATCCGGGGGTTCAGTAGTGGTCTACCACGAGGAAACACACCTGCAGATGACCGGTATATTGCCTTACAGGCCAGAAGAAACAGGCGGCAGACAGCGGGAGAAATCGCTAGACACACGACACAGGCGACTGGACGACCGATATCGCGTTTTACCGTGGCCAGAAGACTGCATGGTGGTGGTCTGTTTGCACGACGCCCTGTACGGTGTGTACCTCTAACGCCTGCCCATCGAAAAAGGCGCTCTCTGTGGTGCCGGGAATACCGGAATTGGAGAGACAATGAATGGGGGCAAGTACTCATTACAGATGAGAGCAGATTCAGTCTGAGTAGCGATTCTCATCGCATACTCATCTGGAGAGAGCGGGGAAGCCGCAATCATCCTTCGAACATCATTGATAGGGACAGGTATGGAGGTGGCGGTGTTCTCGTTTGGGGAGGCATCATGCTTGGTAGTCGTACAGACCTTCACATCTTCGACGCAGGTTCAGTCAACGGGACCCGTTATTGTAACGAGATTCTTCTTCCATATGTGCGTCTTTTTAGAGGTGCTATGGGTCCGCAGTTCCTTTTCATGGACGACAATGCACCATGTCATCGCACAGTAGCTGCCGAACAGCTCTTAGAGAGTGAGGATATTGAACGTATGGATTGGCGGCACGATCTCCGGATCTCAATCCCATCGAGCATATATGGGATTTTTTAGGCAGACGCTTGGCAGTTTGTACCTTACCACCAGTAACGATTCCGGAGCTTCGATCGGCGCTGCAAGACGAATGGGCAGCAATGCCTCAACAACTCATTGACACCCTCATTCTCAGCATGGGCAAACGCTGTGAAACCTGCCTAGCAGTCAGGGGAGATCATATCCCCTACTAAAGACCGGATATTTCTTGCTGGACACCCATCACAGGGATGTTTCGGCCTTCAGTCGCATTGCGCTCCATGCTACTTTTTCAATAAAGCTTCTTTTTATCCCTCTGATTTCTCTTTTAGTAAGTGTTGCTTACATTACTCATGTCCTTGCGTATTGGGGATCTTACGGTATTAAATGTGTTAATTTGGAATGCTTTTGTACAAAGTTATATTGAAAAAGCCGTCTCGTCCTTAATGTTTGCACACCAGTGTAAATAAAGAGATACACAAACAAGAAAGAAATAAAACATAATAAATTATCATTTGTAATAAAATTGCATCTCAGTTAAAATTCCTTGAAAAACTTTAACTTACATTTATTTCATTTTCCTTTCGTTGTAATAGGATGAACATTTTTAATCTTTTCAGAGGATATATTGTATGCGTAGCCGAATTTAAAAAAGACACTCTCTATTGTGAATTCATACTAAAAGTTTCATTTGCAATATTTACTCGTATAAGGGTTGCCCAAATGAAAAGTGGGCACATGCAATTGTGTCAGAATGATTGTAGCTATAACAAGGACACCGAATATGGACATAAAGAGAGGTTCGTGGTAGATAAAACAGATCAAAGGTAAAATCATGCTATTCTTGGATGCTTCCATATCGGACCAATGCGCAGTAGTATGATTTCTGATTGTGGAAGGTGAGCTGGATGAGAGCATCTATCAGTGAATGGGGGCAGTCTATGACGAGCATTGCTTAGTTCGAAAAATTGGTGCAGAAATTTTCGAGAAGTGTGGCAAAGGATATGAGATCTCCATGACGATGTCAGCCAAAACGTCTCCTTTGAAATTTAGGCAACCGTAAGAAAATATGTTGAAAAGTGTTAAAACACCCGCAACACAGTCCACATCTGTCTCCCTGAAACCTCTCACACTTTCTTCCGCTTAAGATAACATTACGCTTCCATTCAAACGATGATATGAAGGAAACTATGCAGGACTTAATCGAGAATCACACACGATCTTTCTACAGCGAAGGCCTACTGTCCAAATGATAGGACATATGATTTAATTCCCATATCAATTTATTTTGAGTTCCAATAAAGGTATGCTTTTTATTCAACTTGTTCGCTTTTCATTTGGGCAAGTCTTTTATATTTGGAAAAAGGAAAATCTCCATGCTTAATGTATACTAAAAATAATATAAAATAATGTAATTATTTTATAGCATTTTGGAGACTTGGAGTGTAATGTTGCGTTTTTAAAAAACTATTTGGCCCAGAGGATTATATAAAAATAATTATGAATTATTTAAGGTATCTGACTGGTTGCGACAACTTTTTTTTTTTTTAATTAGATATGGGGATTTTTTTTTGTTGCTATTTTTAGATTTGTTTAGTGCATTTTAAGAAAAATGTGCCAAAATTAAGAAGAGGAAAAAGAAATTATTATTACTAAAATGGGAAATAATAGGTAAAAATTGACAAAAAATAGCATAAACGTGTTCCATTCTGTACCAAAGGTTTATAAACAAATTTTCAATTTTTTCAATCTAATGGACTGCTATATTATTCAATCTTGAAATGACCTTCAGGATAAGAGATATTTTAATTTTTACAAAAACTTGAGCACTTTATCTTAGTTATTATATGAAATTGCTTAAAAAAAACAGTGATTATATTAACATAAGGGACTGTAAATTTTGTAATAAAACAGTGATTGATAAATCTGAAAATTAAAACACTTCTTATATTATACAAAACAAACACAAAACATTTCAGTTAATTATTTTCAAAACTTTTTTAGCAATCTCTGTCCCCGTTTGAGAAATTTCAAAAAAAAAAAAAAAAAATCTTAGTAAAACGTGTTTTAAAGTATGACATCTTGCTTAAAGCAATGGTATCTGCTTTTGCTAAAACACTTGTAGTTTGGGTTCCAGTGAACGGAAAATAATAAACTTGGTGTTTGTATAAAGCTAATAAGAAGGAGCATAAAATAAAAGCATAAAAAAATTTGTCACTTTTTGGCAAAATTCCCAATTTTAGGGTAGTCAGATACCTTAATCGGACGCGCAAATAAGTACCTTTCCCCAGATGTGCTTAAATATAAAGTACCTAGTAATGATCAAGAAAATGGAATAGTTTCATCAGCTTCATACAAGATTTAAAAGCAAGAATTGATCGAAGTATGATTATATATATAATCTCAATTACGTCATTCCCGTTTTCGTTAAAATATTTTTTTAATGCAAATGTCAAATGTAACACATATCGTTGTGAGCAAAAGTCATAAAGAGTAGGAAAAAAACTACTTAAATATTCATAGAATTTTGGTACACAGGGTAAGTTTTTCATTAAATTTTAATTCAAATCAGAGAGTGAGTTTAAATCACACAGACGTTCAGCTTTCGAACGAAGTGGACCATTTTTAATTTTTACATGCAAAAACTGCATACATCCTGAACAGAACAAAATGAAAAATAACCAAAGATATAATAAATAGAGAGCCCTTTTTCTCTATTATACTTATTTTTTAAAAGCAGCGCATAGTTTAGCCTTCAATATATTTAAACCAACCAAAACATGTCCAGAAAATAAGGTGCTGAAAAAAAATATTAAAGTATAATTTTTTTTAAAGGTAAACGTTTTTTTAGTACTTTTTTGATTTAATTATTTAACCCTTTACACATTCTTCAATAATACAAATTCTCAAATATTTTAGTAGCCTTCAAAAACGGCAACTAGAAGACAGAATATTTATAATGGCTGGTTATATTTTATACGGATATTTTAAATATTTAATATTGTTCATGATTCAGTTTAAGAAGACTGACTATCTTTGAAATCATGAGTTTGAAGAATTGGTTTTTTCATATTTAGTGTCAGATAAATTAGAATATGCATATAAATTTTTAAGGAATATTATTACAAGAAAAATTGTTTAATTTTTGGAGAAAAGTGAAGAAGAATGACATATTTTCAAAACATTCTTTTTATTAAAAATCCATCTATGATAATCAAATTTTGTCTATGTGATTCTAGAACTTTTATTCCGATGTTGAACTAAATTTTTTTGTTGTGTTTAATTTAGAAGTAGATTTATTTATATATTATTACTTCAGAGTAGCGAAATTTTAATGAAAAAACCTCGTTAGTATTTTAATTCATCGTAACTTTGAAAATAGTGTTTTTTTTTTAAAAAACTAGTTCAAGCCCGATATAGAAATCTTAGCTATATATAGGCAAAATTTTGTTATTTTTGAAGTCTTTTTTTCCATAAAAACAGAATGTTTTTAAAGTATATCATTCTTTCTTCAATCTTCGCGAAAAAATAGCCTTAAAATAATCTTCCTCGTAATAATATTCTTAAAACAATTTTATATGTAGATTCTCTAATTCCATTAATACTAAACATCAAAAATACCTTCATTTATAAGGTTTTTTTTTAAATCAAGGATCTTAATTAAAGTCAGACACCTTAAATTAAAATATACTTCACACTTTCCCTTTACTTAGATATATATTGCATCCACAACACAGATATGAATACTAAATGCTGTAAATTTGGGCATTTTTTCAAATTCTTTAACTCACATATATCATTAAAGTTTCTATAGACTGGGCCGAGGAAGTGTGCATTGACATCTCTGTAGTTATTTCAAAATAATCTTACAAAATAAACGTAAATTAAGTTTCATGATGCACTCTCCTGTATAATGAAAGAAAGAAAACAAACTCCAAATGAGAAATAAAAGAAAAATACGTAAGCGAAATAGATGTGTTGAAAATTTTAGCGATTAGACCAAAATATTGTAATGTAATTCGGGGAGACCAATGATTAAGTTTTCATGCAGTGAAACAGAGTTGGTTAACTCGGGCAAGAAAGCTTTTCGGTGTATTTTAATTGACATATTACACATGAGGAAGATTTGAGCAAAGGTTGTTCCAAAAGTTCTGTCCGATGACCAAAAACTGTGCCATAAAGACGTGTGTGTGGACATGTTAGAACGCTTTGCAAACGAGCCATATTTTTTTACTTGTTTTGAGACACAGAGTTTTACCTATGACCCAGAAAGCAAACGCCAGTCGATGCAGTGGAAGTCTCTAGGTTCCCCCAAACCCAAAAATCAAAATTCAAGGCAATGTTAATTGTAACCTTCCTTATTCCACTAATTTGGTTCCATGCGACTTTTTTTTATCTCCTACAGTTAAATCTTACTTACTTCAATTGAAGAGGTTCAGGCAAAAACGGAGAACCTCCTGAAACATATTCCAAACCCCTCATTTCGTTACTGTTCCCAGCAATGCCAGCAATGAATGTTGGTGTGTGAATGCTGAAGAGGACTACTTTGAAGGTGATAATGTCACGGAAAACTAATTCTGTAAGTACAGTGATTTATTGAACCAGTCTCGATTTTTTTTGTGTCACACCTCGTATAAATAGCTGCCAATTTGTGTAGGTGAAAAAGCAGCCGAAGACTTCATAGATTGGAACAGCAGATTTATTAATAGACAAGGTCTAAAAGAATATTACATGAAGGCAAATCGATATATATAACAAATATTTTCAAAAATGGAAAACTCACTCGTTATAAACCAGCTTTACAAAGTTTAAAAAATGGCTATCTAAACAGTTCTACTTGCAGGAACTTAGACAGAGATAGTCTCTCCCTTACTTCAATGAACGCACTCGACTGAACTAACTCTCTTCTCGATCTTTGATTCAAAGTTCATTTACAAAGCCTCAAAGAAATTTCTAGAAGGATCGATCCTAGAAACTTTTCGATGATTCCTGTGACGATATATTATTTTCCGGTAAATTTGTCACCAAGATTGGTAAAGTCACCAATCTGCAAAACTCGGTCACAAGTCGTCTATGGTTGCTTTTATCTGATTCAAGTTCATGGTGGAAGCTACCTTTACCTATAAAACCATTTCTACTATAAGGAGAGTATCATCGTTTCAGGGGAAACAGCATGCGCGTGCACGTGTGTGTGTGGCATATACTAAATTGCCGAAATTGGAATAAAGTAAACCAATAAATAGGTCAAAAAATGACAACCACAGTATAATAATAACAAACTCTTAGACTTAAAAACTACGATTCTAAGATTAAACAAAGTTTTAAGGCCAGCCGCCAACATTTCTTCATATATGCCTATACTACTGAGTTGTAAGGAAAAAATGTAAGAATCACCTCATTGATTTCAAAATTCGTCTTTAAAAAATTAAATGGTTAGCTTTTCACGGTATTTTCAGCACAAAATCTGTTTTACTTAATACATATGCATAGGGGGAAACCAAAAATTTTTGAAAATCATTAAATCAAAAAAGTTTGTGTAAAATGTACCAAGTCCTCTTAATCTTTGAAACTCATAATTAAAATAGCGAACTTTATGTCATAATTCTTCGAGAACATATATTTTGTGTAAATCGTACCATGTCTCCTTAAACTTTGAAAATTCATATTTAAAATAGTAAATTTCTATGTCATAATTTTTCAAGAACATATATAACTTGCAAGAATTATTGATTTATAACAAACTTTAACATGTAAAAAAAATGTAAGTTGAAGTTTGTCTTTCACAAAATGTATTTTTTCAAAAATTATGACTTAGTGAATGTTTCAATTTACGACGCAAGGGCTGATTTTAACTAAACTGCTTCAATCAAAAAGTATTATGTATTTTTTAAAAAAACTCACTTAAGTTTATCTCCCTTTTAAATCAAACTTATATTCATTTTTTATGAAAAGAAAATTTAAATCTTTTCCTCTTCATTTTTACTATCACTCTTGAATTTTACCAAACATATTTTCGTTGTAAAAAAATTGGAGATCCGTTGCTTATGATGTTTATTGTAAAATGATAGAAAAATTGTTTTTTTTATAAATTAAAGTCTTTTATTGAAAAAAAAATATTTTGAATCTGTTTTTAGGGGAATTAGCTCTAAAACTATTTTCTAAAAGCTGCTTGTATTAGCCATATTAATGACGTACCTTTGGTAATGTCCAAATGTTATAATTCAGTGCTTCTCAAACTTTCAGTATTGGCGACCCAATTTTCTATCATAATTTTCATCGCCCCCCCCTTCCTAATACAATAACATTGTATCGAATGCAATAATAATGTAATTTGATTCTAAAGCTACAAAATAACTTTAATTATAAACCGTGTAGTAACAGGTGTTGATGGATGTAGGAAAACAGATGAGTTTTGGTATGTTATTACTCTTTCATCGAGAACTTTGTTAGTAGTAGTGTATTTAGTTCTATTTGTCAGAGAAATAGTTTATGTCAATATTTTTCAGTTCAGATTAATAGCCTTTTATCCTGTTGTATCTGGAAATGAAAGAATTTGATGATGGATTTAATGAGTTGCCCTAGAACTGTAAAATCACCTGGGTAAATAATAATATAGTAACGGATTGAGAGCGGAATAAAGATGTTTAGTATTTTCACCTTCTAAAATGGATGCAAAATTATCTCCTTTAGAACATGTTTAATCATGGCGTAATAATTAGCACCATAAATGCACAAATTATCAAAATAAATATTAAATTTTGAATATAATTTTTGTGTATGACAATCCCATGGGAGTCAGTGTTAATTATTAAACTTGCTCTTCGTTTACTATTGATAAATTTATTATCAAATACATTGTACAATACTGATAAATTTATAAGTATATTATATTAGTTTAAATGGGTATTTTCTTATTTATTATGTCAGAATGTGTTTTGTTTTGCTTCCTTTCAGTAATTTAATAATTTTTTAAAATAATCTTTTATTTTTGATTTTCCGATATACTCGCGCCCCCCTTGTATGGTTATCGCACCCCCAGGGGGCTCGCCCCACTGTTTGAGAAACACTGTTATAATTGATTCCTGATATAAGTGACATAAGTTGCTTGTAAATACAGTGATTCATGTAATGTTCTTTTTTTTATTGCTCTTGTGTGACAAACTGCATCTGTAAATAAAGCATTTTAAATTCAGGTGTATTATTGATGAATGCAGAATAGTAATGGATGTTTATGCTCGAAACATTTTTATTTTGAATTCTAGACGCGTCAATCAATTCGCTTACAATTTTCAGTATTTTCTTTAAAGCCTTTTCCGTTGAAGAACTGGCAATTTTGCTTCGATTTTAACTAAAGATTTTTTTTAATACTATCTTCAACAAATTTTTAAGTATGATATAATTATTTTTATAAGTTTAAGAATATTCCATTTTAGTTACCTTTTCCAGAAATTAAAAATATATATTCGAATGTAAAAAATTCTCAGAAATATACTTTTTTTAAAACAACTCGTTTGTGATTTAAATTCATGATTTTGTTATGATTTTAAATCTAACTCTTGATGAAATTTCTCTTTCACTTAACATTTATAAATCAAACTTAGTGGTCAATTTAACCAATAAGAAATTAATCTTAGGGGTGTTAACTTTGTCTCAAGGGCTGAAAATATAAACAGTTTTCAAATAAATATAATTCTTTGAAATTAAAATTAAATAATTCGAATCTTTTACACGTTATTTATAAAGGAATGAAAATTGAAAAAAAGTGTAAAATGTTTAAAATATATAATCATAATTTAAAACATTATAAGCATATGAAAATAAGAAACATTTCTGTAAGAAATATTAATAAAGTTTTGTGTGTTGCTCGTGATATTTTCTAAAATAGAAGCTCTTATTAAAAACTATAAGTTGATTTATAAAGTTAAACGTATCCTTATTACACCATTGCTATTTTTATATAAATAGAATAATAAATTATGTTTACAATTTTTTTTAATTTCAATATTTTACAAATATTTTTAAATACAGAAGTTATATAATACTAAAATTAGGTAGGATTTAAAGAGTATGATACATTTTGTAATTCTATAAAGTTTTATACATGAAAGGCTACTATTTTAGAAAATATCTTGCGCAATGTAAAAATTACTTAATATTTATTGCAAAAATGTTTCTTTTTAAAGTGTGATTATATTTTAAACATTTTGTACTTTTTCCACTCCTTATTCAAAACCTCATTCTTTTATAAATAAGGTGCTAAAGATTCGAGTAATTTAATTTAAATTTCAAAGAATTATACCTATTTAAAAAATTATTTATATTTTCAGCTCTCGAGATAAAATTAACACCCCTGAGACTCCTTAGAGAATGTACATAAAATAATAAAATGTCCGTGTTTTCTTCAAAAATTGCTGATAAATATCATTTAAAAAGTAACTTTTTAAAAAGTTTAAGCTTTGCTTAACTACCGAAATTATTCATCATATGTGTCTACGTACTTAGAACAGAAATTCAAACCTCTGTAAAATGTTATGCAGCCTCATCAATCACTTTTTGAAGGCAAATTTATTCTAAATGCTCTAAGAAAACTGCCCAAATGACACTGTATCCACAGAAAATGAATCGATCCAGTGGGATTACGCCTCATATTCTTCGCTTGTAAATCATCAAGTGCCTGTTCTACAACCCCCCGAATTTTGTTAGAGTTTTGTTTAACATCCCAAAAGACTTGTTTGTGTCTTGGAGATTCGAAAACTAAAGTGTCACTATGCTGTGATAATTAAATATTTTTCTGGGGAAAAAATGGATGGATCTTAATTAAATCAAATATACATGGCTGCGTTCTGGAGGGCTGTTCGTTGATTAATGTAAGTATAATTAATTACGTAAATAGTTAATCTTACAAACCTTAATAATTATTCGTAGTTTTACATTTAACTATTCGGATGCCTCTTTCCCTTTCTCATAAAATAATACTAATTTGAATGAAAACCACTGAAACATGCATAAAAAATTTTCTGCCTTGATAAAGTTTCTTTTTCAAAAGAAATGGTCTATAGACTGCAATGGGGAATGTTCTGTAGAATGTTCTGAAGATAAAAAGACTGTAACGGATTCTATTCGAGATTTTTACTATTCCTCTAGGAATATTCTATCGATGATGTGATATGATTATAAAACCAATTTCTGTGAAGGAACTATGATTTATGTTAATGAAAGTAGTGGCTATTTAAAGTCAAGAGGGAAGTTAGAGAGAGACTCTAATATTTGATTTACAATGTAGCTATGTGACCAATTGTCACTTAAATATCTTTAACAATTTAAAGGCCGAAACGCGCTATCAATATGGCAAATACCTGATCGGTAGATATCTTTCCTTATCGTCAGCTTCTCAATATTTCAATCTCCAGGCAACTCCGTCTATTCATCTTTTCTCCTCTATCTCTCTTATACTATAGAGGAGAAGTCCTATCCTACCTCCTATCTAACTTATACTATATATAACTGACCTAATTTGCATATCCCGGTTTCGTCTTCCAAAAAGGGTTGTTGTGATTGACAGACCAAAGGATTCCTAAGAGGATTAGTAGAAGAACGCGTATAGATCCGTCATACAGTGTTAGTCATAGAATAGTTGAAGCTACCGCAGTTCAAGAAAAAGGGTCAGACGTGTCAATTTTTGAAGGTTAATATTGTTGAGGATTCATAATTCTAGATAAGTATTGTATCAATTTTTATAGAAATTTAAGTTAGTAATAAGTCTGACAGCTCCCCTAGTTTAGGTCAAATATATAAAGTCATTTTATAGTCATAATAAAAATGTTGGTTTTATAAATATTTCTCATCCTTTGGAACATTCTCACACACTCGTGGATGAGAGTTCGCGACAAAGCTTTTGCCATGTTTTGTTTTTTGAACTGGTCATTTCGAATTCCTTTTTTGGAACGTAAGCATTGGAATTTCAAGCACTAGTATAAATCGAAACTAAAAAAGTTTTAAAGAAGTATCTAAGAATTTCAGAATACTGAAATCTCTAATCTTCGTATGATGTTCACACTAATTCGTTTTGATGTGTATATATCATGTAAAGTTTTATGACATTTGAGCTACTGTTTATTTTTACATTGATTTAAATTATTCCATTCGACTTAAAATAAAAATATTATTTTTACAATAAAACGTTTCCTCTAATTTAAAAACAATTTTAAAAATTTTGAGCAATTTTTAATTGAATTATTCATTGAAATCGGTGAAGTTTTCAACTCTGTAGTGTAGTACTTTTTTGAAAAAACATTGTAAACATTTTTAATTGGGGAATTTTAAAATGAATAGCAGAATATATCAAAATAAAAGAAATGCGTTTTTCTACAGTTAAAATTTCATTTTAATTCTTTCACGATTTAGCACTAGCACTCTTCCTGATTTTAAAATTGATTATTACAGTATCCAATTCTAGATAAATCAGCATTTTTTTTATCCAAAGTCAAAATAGAATGTATACTAAACACAATTATGTAAACTGGAACGTTTGGAAAAAGAGAAATTTTCAATCGATTGGTATTAATTAAACATCCGGGAAGAGTATATATACTCTGTCATTATTCATAGTAATAATATATTATTATGTTTCCTTTCATATTTTATGTAATTCGGTAAATAATTTTGTGCAATACTGATGTATATTTAAGCGAATTTAAACAAATGCCTGATAATGATAAATAATTATTGCGATATTTCTATGCCCATAAAATTCAAAATAAAAAAAATACATTGTTATGTGTATTGTTCTCATGATTTTTATTTATTCAATTTCTACTATTAGCTCACATTCTCTAAATATTTATATATTTATCTTGTTCAAATTTTCAATCATTAACAAAATACTTTCTATTCATCCAATCACAAGTTCAAATAAATGTTTTCAAACTTGTAGCGAATGACACTTGATGTTAATACAATTTTTTCAAATATTAATTCATTAGTAAAATTTTATTTTTTAATTTTAAATTTATTCTGCGTTATTTCCGTCGTAGTTACAATTAGCTGCAGCAGATGGCGTCCGTACACTTTTCTAACAAAATAGGAATTGATGTTAATTTTTTTTAAAAAAAATTACTTGTTTTACGTCTAAACAAACTAAAATAAACAGTTACATACCACTGTGACTATTAAATAACTGGATTAATCTTAGAAATTATCTTTATTGAAAACAATGAACAAATTACTTTTAATCCCTTCGACATATCTATCAATACGTAGTTACATGCAGGTTTTCCACCATTCAAAGCAGTGCTGTGGCTCATTAGGTGTCATTATCATTAAGTGTGTCGTTTTTGCCTTCACCTCTCCTACAGACTGAAAATTGGTTCCTGCAAATGCATTTTTCCCATAAGAAAAAGGTAGAAGTCGTATGGTGGGACATCTGGTGAGTGCGGTGGATGCTTGAGCACAATAATGTATTTGTCCGAAAAGAACTGTTTTTAAGAGATTACAATGTACATCGGGGCGTTGTCTTGGTGCAAAGCCCGCGTGTTGTTGCTCTACGGATCTTATTTTCTCTTCCTCACTATTTCTCTAATCTTTCTCAAGACCATAATTTAGTACTGCTGTTTTACCCTTTCACCTCGTGACGGATCTATAAGCGTCCTTCCACAAATCCTCTTGGGAAATCTTTGAGCTATCTTTCACAACCAACCCTTTTAGAAGAAGAAACCAAGGCGTGCAGGTTAGGTCAGTTTTTCCTTGTATATGTTTTACAAATAGGGAGTTAGATCAGTAGATGAATGGATGAAGAGAGGAATAGACGGAGTTACCTGGAGATTGAAAGGTAGAGAAGCTGAAGATAAGGAACGTTATCTACCAATCCGATATTAGTTGCATTGATACCGCGTTTCGGGCATTAAATAGTTGAAGATACTTAAGTGAAGATTGGTCATCAAAGTTAAATTGTAAATCAAATATTAGAGTAGGGGTTTGATTCATAAAAGGAGGATCAATTTTATAGAAGTCTTCTCAGAATTCACATCTCTCGGGGTTACAACTCCTCTGTTGTATATTAGAACATCTCATCTTATTTAAATACATTAATTGTGTCTGTTGATAATTAGTGTGTTGAATAAATAGTTAAAAAGTATTACGGCGAGCCGTCATCCACTTCCTCCCACATCTCTAGCCGGGTCCGAGAGTAGGTCTCGTGTGTAACAACCTCAAGGTACACATTCAGTGATAATGATACTATTAATATAGAACAAAAACAATGAGCATCACTTGTTCTTGATGTCAGAGATCGACTAGGGCGTTCATCATTTTCAGCAACCTTACGATCATCCAAAAGTTTTTTGTGCCGGTTAAAACTTGACAATGTAACATGCAATTATTTTTAAACACTCCTTTAACAGTTGGAATTTTTTTTTAATTTCTCGAGAAATTTCAAATTTATACGCAGCTCAATTTTTACGTTTATCATGATCGTGGCACTTCAACAGAACAACGTCTTACTCAAACGAGAATAAAAAACAAACTGAACTAGATACAGGGATGGAATAACGCGCCACCAGCACCTGAGAGATGAAAGTTAACAATATTCCACTCACATTCCTTTACACCACAGGTTTCGAACCTTTTATGAACTGGCGCCCCCTTTTCAAGTAAGTATTTCGATACCGCCCCCCTTTCTAGAGAATATTTCGATACCCCCCCCCCCCACTCTAGAGAAATAAGAGTGTGCATAATACATAGTGAAAACAAGAGTTAAGTTTTAAAAAATACCCTATTACTAAAAGAATTATATTTTTTAATTTCATTTTTTTCTTAAGTCCCAATTCTTTTACATGCGAAACTAAAATACATTTAAATGTGTTATATTATATATTTTAGTCATAGGTATGATATTGTTGGAATTGAAACGCTACTGAATTTCTTCTTCGTTTAAAAGAGTGGAATAAAAGTTTTAGTTCACCTGCTATAAAGCCAAGAGGGGTTTTGATCATACGAAGTAATTCACAATAAACTATTGCTTTCAAAATAAATATAAATTTTCAGCTTTTAAAGAATCACGTTAATTCCTGGTTAATATATTTAATTATGTTTCTTGGATAATATACGTCATGAAATGCAGTGGACGAAACATTTTTCCTTCTGCTCACAGACAAAGACAACAAGTGAACTACAGAAATTAAAATGCACTATATCATTCAATTTAATGTAGGTCTGAATGTAATGTGATCTTTTAAATTTTTCATCCACTTCCCGAACTACCGAAATATGTGAATCTTCGTACATGTGATATAGAAATGATTTAAATACATAAAGCAACATAAGGTTAAACAGTATTAAAGTTTACTTTCGTTAGTACATAATCAGCGTGTTTTTAGTCTTTTTTTGGTTAATCTGCCCAAACTCCTTCGTGCCATCTCAACGTCCCCTTATTTTCTCTGGGTCTTTTACCGCCCCCCTGAAAGCCTCGAACGCCCACAAGGGGACGTTATTGCCCATGTTGAGAACCTATGCTTTACACCAAGCCTAACGGCTAGGGCTTGCACAATCCGAGAATTTAATTGTCACACCTTGTAGTAATATTTGTACTTTGGAACATTATAGTCTTGTAAGGGTTAAAAGCATTGTAGCTTTATACAATTTTTAGCATGAAACACAGAAAATATTTATTTGGAAAAATACCAAATTTTCATTTTAAAAATAATTATTGATTGTTATAAAGCAGCAATTTTTTTTTGGCACACATACACAGAAATTGATGCAAGATGATTGAAAAATAATCCCATTTGAATAGTTTGAAGTGGCGCATTTATCCGCTGGGACAGAACTCGGGACCTTTGGGTCCGAAACCGAGTAACTTAACCACTACAACAAAATGATCACCATGGTGCGGAGGTTGTTACTGGCTTATATAGATGATACCGGAGTCGGTGGATAGGCGAACGAACGATGTACTTGTTATA
The DNA here is from genome assembly GCA_019973975.1 of Trichonephila clavata. Classification (NCBI taxonomy): domain Eukaryota; kingdom Metazoa; phylum Arthropoda; class Arachnida; order Araneae; family Nephilidae; genus Trichonephila; species Trichonephila clavata. The sequence continues at coordinate 82,698 of BMAO01025350.1, forward strand.
TCAAGCGTGTTTGCTGGTTGCGTCATTCGTTGGTGACGGCTTGAGGGTTGCGTCACCGTGTGACGGCTTGAAGATTGCGTCACTATGCGACGGCTTGTTGCATTTGCGGTGGATAGATGGCGCCACGACAGTTCTGAAGGTTGCCTTTTTCTGAGTTCAGCCAGGGTCACCAATGAAGTGGCGCATTTATCCGCTGGGATAGAACTCGGAACCTTTGGGTCCGAAACCGAGTAACTTAACCGCTGTACCAAAATGATCACCATGGTGCGGAGGTTGTTACTGGCTTATGTAGATGATACCGCTACAAGTTCTTCTTAATGATGACAAATACTTTTATAAATTAATCCGGAAATGGACGCGCGGGGCACAGAGTCACCCCAGGCTCATTATCAAAGGCATTCTCAGAATCCTCTTATATGACAGTCATCATGGGAACTAAAATGCATTTGTCATTTTTCACCCTCTTTTTTGGGAATGGTAAATGTCTTTTACAAACTTAAGTTACTTGGGGTGAATGAGTTCCCCACGAAAATAATTTGTTCCGAAACAGTTTCTATCAACAGGCTACATTTTCCTCTTGTTAAAGATGAAAAGGTTTTGATAACTGTGTTGTATGACTCATTATGTTTTATTAATTCAAATGTACATAATATTAAAAACAGAAATGAGCCTCGGCAATTTCTTCTGGAAGAAGTTGAAAGTGATTAAGCAAGGGAAGAACTTGATGAAATAATGGATATTAATCATTACAGCGAAAGTAAATTTCAGAAAAGCGATGAACATATGAAAAGTTTGAGTTCAAAGAAAGATTTTCTAATTTTGCCTAAAGAACTCTATCAAAAAATATATGATACCATAAATGTACAAGCCATAAATGCAATGTATGATACCATAAATGCAAGCGAAAGTTCACCATGCTTTTTTTCAATCATCAGCCATTAAAAATACAATAACTTGACCAAAATATGAGAGTTTTACCTGCAAATATCATTCCTGTACTCTTAGTGAAAAATGTCTGTGATGTATGCCCTTTACTAAAGTTTGATCGGATTTTTTCTCAAATTATCGAAGAAATTTTGAAAAACCCTAAAAAGTTGGTTTTTACACTTTCTCTCAGTTAAATTATTCCCTGGAATCACAATTTTTATTGTGTACAACAAAATAATTACAAAAAAAAAAGGATTGGGGTAACTCCGTCACCTCCCGTGGGCACTAATATTAGTATCGGGTGCACCTCTTCTCCCGGGTAAAGAAAAAAGTTTTCCATACACTGTATTTACAACTTTAATCGAAAGAGTGCTAATTGAGAAACTTATTTAGTGTGGCAGGTATTTAAAAAATGTCATAAACTCTATCATAAAAGTTTCTAAAATATTTGAAAGAGTTTTATTTGCAAATATAAATTAAAAAGCACAAAACATGCAGTCTTCCATTAGAAAAATCACTTGAAAGTAAAAAATCATAGCAAATTTTCCATAAAAGTACATCTAAAAACTAAATAGTGAAAAGTAATTTATTTCTTAATTATATAAATAGCTACTAGATTTTAGTGAATTCGTTAACGTAAAATAACTTTAACATTAACTTTTTAAATAATTTTCAAAATTTTCACCACAGCTGAAAAAGTTGCTTGTCAATACATTCAATGATATTTTTTTTAATGATTCAAATTACACAAAAATAAGGTGTGTTAATATTTTCAATTTCCTTTGTTACAAATATAACTATCTTTTCAAAAAGATTCCTTAATATGGAACCCTTTTTTTGCATAATTCGTTAAAGAAAAGGATTTTTTATCACCCTCCACTCCAAGCTTCATTGGATTTCAATTATTAGTTCCGAAGATACTCGTAAAAGCCTGTCAGGAGGAAGGGTCAAAAATTAAAATAATTCTACTCAAAATGTTTATATTTTTTCCATTTCTTAACTTCGCGTAGTTAAAATACGATAATTAAAATCATTAAAAAGTTAGCAGGAGTAGCATTCTTTGCTCAGGTGAAAATTTTAAATGAACCTCAACAATCTAACGAAAACACGTAAGTTTTTTGTAAAAGAGTGATAAATATAATCACCAAAAAACATCAGGTCCGAAGGAAATAGATCTTCACCTCACGTGACGTAATATTTATGAGAGTTTATACTATTAAAAGGCAGAGAGGCTCTTACTATTACCTAAAAAATCAAAAGATCACTCGATGATTAAAGAGTAATAATTTTCTATATAATTCATTCATTGATATTTCTTCCTGATCTCTAATAAAAAAGGATACAATATTCATTCTCACGGTATTTGCATATTTAAAATGATTTTAAAAATAAAAATGAAAAATAAGATAAGAGTCTAACCAATTCAAATTTTCAAATTTGAACAAGTTTATAATAAATTCTTCTTAATTTTTTTTACCCACAAACCTATCCACATTCGGAACAATTTGGTGCAGTTATCGAAGATGATGATGACAATAATGTCAATAGTGGAAAAGAATTGTCTCTTGAACAAAAATTAGAATTAGTGATTATTCAAAACATTTTAACGAACCAAAATACAATACAGAAATTAACAATATTCAAAACCATCCAACGAGAAAACGATTTATTTGAAAAGATGAGGGATTTAGAGGTAAATACTTCAGAAAAGTATATCTCGCATTGATAACAATACCAACAACTACCGTAGATGCAAAAAGAGCGTTTTCGACAGCTGGTAATTTCTGCGCAAAATCTACTTTTCAAGCTTTATGACAGAACAATTGGTACATTTATGTTTTTTAAGATAATATGTAAAAATTTGTAATAGTACCAAAGACTGAATATTGATATTTACTCATTTTTGTGTGTGATTTAAATAGCTGTCGTGCCCCAGTCCTATCTTGGACTGGGTTCACATTGCCCGGCGCGCCTGGTGAGAAAGAAACATATCATCACCAACAAAAGCCATAACAATAATTATTTATTGAAGACAGACAAACAGAATTAATAAGCACAAGTTCAATCTATAAGTGGAAACCTTGGAGTGATTCTCCAATATCTAGATTAATTATGATACTCAAATCTAATACTCAATTCTAACATTCAAATCTAATATTTCCGTCTAAGTAATCTCAACTATCAGAATTGACAAGGAGACGAACTCCTGCTAACCTCAGGTCGGTACTTAATTTTATTCCTTTAATGAATAATAATCTAATACTTTACTATAATACTGTCAAATACGCGCAAAGCTCGTTGAAGTGATCCGTAGACGATACTTACATTTAGTTTGGCAATTCCTTCTCTCTCTCTCCCTAACATTTACGAAATCTAGACTTTATATAGTCGAATTAATTAGCATATAACTATCTCGTGTTTTTCCCGAAGAGGCTGTGAAATAGAATAAATGCTGGCCCCAAAGTTGAATAAAATACAGTATCAGAGTAGCTGAGCTGATTGAATTCCGGTATCCATAGCTGATTGAATTCTAGTATCAATAGCTGATTTAAATACAGTATCACAATATAAATTATCGAGCTCAAGTTTCAATATCTTGTTGAAATATAATATCAAAAGTTTATTGAACTGTTGTATTAATGGCTTACTGAAAAATTGTATCAATGGTTTATTGAAATATAGTAGCAATAACTGAATGAAACACAGTATATAATTAGCTGATTTCTATTAACAGAAGTCTAAAGATTAAATCGTGGCAATAGATTACGGAGTTTAAATTTTCCTTTAGGTGGTAAACAATAAATTTTTATTATTCGAAATTGTCACAGAATTTTATAGTTTTAAATAATTATAAATCCTGTAGATTTTTTAAACTTTTTAAAGATATTTAAAACATTTATATAACTTAAAAATTAAAAATTAACTTTGAATTATATAATATCACATTAGAGTAATAGAATGATTATTAATGATTGATTTCGCAGTATTGACACAGATGATGATGATTGAAAAATTAATTAGCCTAAGAGCTTAACTTGAATACCCATTATAACAATTTCAGATTCAACATTGATAAGCTACTTCTACCAAGTTGATATGTTTGATTTTCTCCCTAGTATTACAATCAATAGATATATATTTTAGTTACTAGGTGGTTCATTATTATTAGTTATAGCATTGTTACATACTCAATATACGGTGTTTAAAATTATTTTATCTATTTTACTTTTTAGGTAAATGTTAAATATAGTATCAATAAATTATAGTTTAATAAAACTAAAAAAACATGCTTTTATACTGAATGGAACTAAAAAGTAAAAAAATAATTCGTAATATAAGAATAAAATGATTAACAAGAAAATTCATGTCATTGTGGTAAAAGCGTGGGGTGCTTTGTAGTATAGTTTTACACTAACTCAGTTTTTCGGAATAAAAGTTAGAAATTATAACAATTGATACATTTATGAAACACCTCACGCTTTTACCCCAATGACATTAATTTTCTCGTTAATCATTTTATTCTTATATTGGGAATTTTTTTTTTTTTTACTTTTTAGTTCGATTCAGTTAGTTTTTTTTTAAACATAATTTATTTTTCATTTTTTAGTTCGATCTACATTAAAACGCGTTTTTTAGTTTTTTTAAACTATCATTTATTCATTGTTGAATTTATCCTTGAGTTTGATATTTGAAGCTGGATTTCGTGGCTGCTGGCTTTTTAGTCTGCTCTTCAATGGATATTAATTAACGGGTCTAAAGTGTATTTATTCTATCGATTATGGGCCTCGGATGAGTCCCGTATAGTTATATTAGATTCCGTCTCTATAGAACAGGTCAAACAAATAAAAGTGTGTTAAGAAGAAAAAGTTCGAATTAAAAAATGTTTTAAAGCACCATGTTTTTATAACGGACTAATAAGTATTAAATTCCTCCTTTTCGTTTTTTTTCTTTTTCACATTTTCATGCATTGTCATCTACTTCTAAGCTATGGTCCGTGTTGGCGCCAGTTGGCGAGATTTCCTTGTATAGATTTTGCTCCGAGCCAACTATTGTAACCTTGTATTTCAGTTCGAAAAGTTTAGCGATCCCATATATGGTTGGGATCCGTTTTCGCTCATTAAAATTTTGTTAAAATTTACAGTCCATTAATTATATCGGCAACATTGATCCGCTCGCGGAATTGTCGAACCTTAGAAAAATTAGTACCTGTAAAATCTTTAGAATAATTATAGAGCAATATGTCTGAATAAATATTAGTTGCGTTGAACCGCAAACGTGGATCAGTAAAAGCCCAACTGAACGCATAAAAGACTTCATTAACAATCGGACGAAAAGGATAAAATAAAGTTGGAATCGAAAATGGATACCTTGAAAAGCCTAAGAATCAAACTGAGTGATATTCGGAATGAATATTATGAAGTAGTGACAAATGATAGTGAATTGGAACCAAATGAATTAGAAATCTGGATTTAAAAGATGATTGCGAAGATATCCAGGTAAGGATTAAAATATTATTTCAAAAATTGATTTGAAGAATAATGATGTTACACATCTTGTGGAAATAATTTTAATAATATTCATTGCCAATATTAATTGCCAAGATTTAATGGTTCTTACCATGATTGGTTTAACTTTAAAGAACAATTTATTTCTTTAATTGATTCGAACAATAGTTTAACAGATTCTCAAAAATTATATTACTTAAAATCGACACTTACTGGAATAGCTAAGGATATTATTACAATTGATGATTCATATACTTCGTTATTTGAATGTTTGAAAAAAAGGTTTGAGAACAAGAAATTGATTATAAATAGTCATTTTAGTGAAATATTATCATTGGAAAAATTTACTCACGAATCAGCTAAGAATTTAAAACTTTAATAGATTGTTGTCAAAAACATTTAAGAGGTTTAAAAATAGTAGGATTAGAACTAAACGAATTCTCCGAAGTACATTGATAAATTTAATTTTAAAAAATTAGATAAGGAACAAGAAAATTATGAGCTCAACTTATCCTCTACCGAACTGCTTAAATGGGACGATTTTTGGATTTTTTGTTAAAACGCTGTTTAATACTAGAAAACATCCAAACAAATAATGCAATAGCTGTTCCATCGGAACGAAGATATAAAACGAAATTTTTTCTAGCTAAATTGGATCAGTAAACTGTGTAATTTGTAAACAACAGCCTCACCCAGTATTTAGATGTAAAAATTTAATGATTTAAGTGTTTATGAAAGGTTTAATTCGGTGAAAAGGAACAATCTTTGCATAAATTGTTTTAGTTCTTCTCATAGAGTAGCTCTATGCAAAAGTTCGCCGAATGTCACAATTGCTCTAAGCAGCACAATTCACTTTTGTGTAGAAATTTTGAGAGAAAGTTCTATAGCCAAAGGAGTCAAATTAGCGAAACTTTGCCAACTCTGAACCAAAAACACACAACACTAAACTAAATAGCAATGTTTCAAGCCCAAACAAACTATCCCTTATGTTGAATAATTTGACAACGAAGGGGAGGAATTCGTAGGACATGCTAAGGGTCATTCAACTGGGGTTTTGTCCACCGCCATAGTTTATTGTCAAAACAACTGCGGGGAACTCTTTCCCCTCCGAACGCTTCTTGTTGTGGAAGTATGTGTAACCTGATATCATAGGATACCGTCTTGACTTTGGAATTGCAATGTGAACGAGTAAATACTTCCATTTGCGGTATTAACGGGACTTCGCAAATGATAAAAAAGAAAGTGTCTGCCGTGGTTTCGAATAAAAGTAGACAGTTTCAGAAATTAATGGAATTTCTTGCTGTTCCGAAAATTATGGTTTGACTCCAACAAATAAATTAGATATTAGTGGTATAAAAATTCCTGAATATATAAAGTTATCGGACGAGAATTTCTATTCACCTGGAAGAATCGATTTGCTTTTATCAAATCAAATTTTCTTTGAAATTCTAAATCATGGGAAAATAAAACTAGCAGAAGGGAAGTTGATATTACAAGATACAGTATTCGGTTACGTAGCTAGTGGCGTCATGTCACATAATTACACTAATAAGATCTATTGTGGACTAGTTACTGATGTAAATGAGCTCAATAATAGTATCAAACGCTTTTGGGAAATTGAAAATTGTCCTGATTTCGAAATTCCTGCAATGAGTAGAGAAGAAAAATTATGTGAAGAATACTTTACGAGTACTTATATTAGGGATGAAACTGGTCGTTTTATTGTTAAAATGCCTTTGTCAAAGGATCGAGTTGCTTGGAGATTCGATATTAATGCATTAGTAGACTTAACTCCTTGTGGAGAAGATTAGTTGAAGATCCAAAAATATTGGAATTATATAGAAATTTTATACATGAATATTTAGAAATGGGACACATGGAAGAATAGTAGAAGATAATGATCCTGATGTTGTGTATTATTTCCCTCATCATGGTGTGTACCGCCACGAAAGCAAAACAACTCCCTTACGTGTAGTTTTTAATGCATCCTCCGCTACTAATTCTGGGGAATCGCTAAATTCTTTACAATCGAATGGTGGTGTAATACAAAGGGCCTCTTTTCAATTTTATTAAACTTTAGAGCTCACAAATTTGCGGTAACAGCAGATATTAAAAAATGTTTAGAATGATTTTGATTGACGAATCCCAGCAGGATTTATTACGCATTCTTTGGAAAGATAAAATTGCAGTCCTGTGAAGATTTTCAGATTAACTACCGTTACTTACCGCACCAAGAGTGCACCATACCTTGCGACAAGATCTTTGAAACAGCTTGCCGTAGATGATGGTGACAAATATCCATTAGCTGCCGATGTTATAACATCTGATGTCTATATGGATGATCTTCTTACTAGAGCAGATGATTTAGAATCTGGAAGAAAACTCCAAGAACAACTAGTGTCACTACTAAGGGGTGCTGGAATGAACTTTACAAGTGGTCAGCTAGTAATCCATTGCTATTACCAGACTCAATGTGTCAAGATAAAGACCTTTCTTATTCTTCTTCAACCGAGACCAAGACCCTAGGACTCTTGTGGAAGCCACATCCAGACTCATTTGCTTCAAGATTTCTCCCATGACTTCAAACTGGACAGTCTCATAGTCATAAAGAAAGCAGTAATTTCTACAATTGCAAGGATATTCGATCCTCTTGGACTGATTGGACCTGTAATAACAAGGGCCAAAATCTTCCTCCAGTCTTTGTGGCAGTTGAAACTTGATTGGAATTATCCGTTGCCTTCGAACTTAGTTTCCTATGTCAATCAGAACAGTTAGTTGTAATGGCTTCTCTCTCTGACTCGTCTGAAAAGGCTTACGGTGCTGAACTTTACCTACGATGCATTGATTTAAGTGGACAAATTTCAGTTAGGCTCCTTTGCTCCAAATCAAAGGTAGCCCCACTGAAAAGTATTACTATACCACGATTGGAACTTTGTGGTGCAGTACTTTTATCAAAGCTTCTTAAAGGAACCCTTTATGCCTTTAAAATCAATACCAGTCAAATTTATCTTTGGACTGATTCCAGCATTGTACTGGCTTGGATCAAAAAGCCCTTACTCAACTAAAAACTTTCGTAAGAAACCGGGTCAACATAATTCAGGAGCTCACAGAAAATGATTTTTGGAAACATGTGAATTCCGAAAATAACCCTGCTGATATCTTTCAAGTGGTATTAGTCCAGATAAAATTCAACATTGTGGACTTTGGTGGTTTGGCCACCTTTCTTGCATCAGTATAAAGAACTGGAACCTTACGACACTTCTACCGTCGAAGGAGATGATCTTTTCCTACAAGAATTAAAGGAAACTTCGGACATTCCTCTATGGGCCTTATAAAAGACCTTTGAACCGCTGGATATAATTAGTAATTGCTCATCATTTACTAAGTTGCAGAGAGTAATTGCCTGGTGTAAACGATTTATTGAAAATGCAAGACATCCAAGGAGCCAAACTATGGGACCTTTAAAGAGCAAGGAACTATCAGAATCCTTGAAGCGTATCATAAAAAATATTCAAAGAACTTAATTTTCTAATGAAATTCAATATTTAGAAAAGGGAATTCCTCTTCTAAACTCATGTAAATTGTTAAATTGCATCCATTTTTAGATGATAGTGGATTACTTCGAGTTGGAGGACGGTTAAGAAACTCCCCCATCCCAAGAAATCAGAAACATCCATGATAATTCCCACCAACTATAATTTTATTTATATTGTTATTAATCATTTTCATATTCTCTATTTTCATACAGGTGCTGAAGCTACTTAGCAAATATTAGAAATAGTTTTTGGATACCATCCGCAAGAATGTAGTTAGAAAAATTCTTAGAACTGCGTCACCTGTAGAAAAATTAGTGCTACAGGTTCGCAACAATTGAATGGCTGATTTGCCAGCTGCGAGAGTCACCGCTTGCAGAGTTTTCAGTAAGGTAGGTATAGATTATTATGGACCCTTCCAGTTGAAAACTTTTTCTCGAAAATGCAAGCATATTAGGAAAGTTTATGTTTGTGTTTTTATTTGTTTTACAGTTAAGGCTATCCATTTAGAAATAGTTAGTGACTTAACAACGGAAGCCTTTCTTGCAGCTTTAAAACGGTTTGTGGCCAGAAGAGGGCGACCCATTGAGATCCATAGTGATAATGGTCGGAACTTTGTAGGTGCAAATAATGAATTAAGAAAAATACTTAAAGCATTATTTAAGGGGAAAATTTTAAAAATAATTCATTTTTTGTCTAAAGAACAAGACAAATGGAACTTCAACCTACCTTCCGCACCACATTTTGGTGGTTTGTGGGAGGCGGGGGTTAAATCTTTAAAATACCATTTAAAAAGAGTAGTTGGCAATTCAATTTTAAGTCATGAAGAATTTTTAACGCTTATAGTTTAAACTGAAGTGGTTCTTAATTCTCGACCAATTTGTCCTCTGTCTAATGATCCGAATGATACCGAAATCTTAACTCCTGCACATTTTCTGGTTGGATCATCATTGGTTGCAATACCTGATCCTGATTACACTGAGATGCCTATGAATAAATTAAACCAATGGCAGTTGGTACAAAGGATGGACCAACATTTTTGGCGCAAATGGTCTTCGGAATATTTAAATAGACTGCAACAGAGACCCAAATGGTGTAAAGGCAATGTAGGTTTCAAAAAAGGGGAATTAGTGTTAGTGAAACCCTCAGAGAATTCAGATACTTTAAAATGGCATTTAGCATGCATTTTAAAATTGCACCCTGCTAAGGATAATTTAGTCAGAGTAGTGACTTTAAAGGATAACCAGGGAGTTTATAAAAGACCAGTCACTAAAATTTCCAATTTACCATATGTCAATTGATTTTGTCATCAGAATTGTATTTATAATTATTATTGTATCCTTATTGAATTGTTTAATTGTTATTGTCATGTATTCTTACTATATTATTGTAACTTTTATTGTAATAATTGTATAATGTAAACTTTGTTGAATGCCTTCGTCGTTGCAAGGCGGGGCAGGATGTTGGAGCCAGTTGGCGAGAATTCCTTGCATAGATTTTGCTCCGAGCCAACTGTTGTAACCTTGTATTTCAGTTCGAAAAGTTTAACGATCCCATATGGTTGGGATCCGTTTTCGCTCATTAAAATTTTGTTAAAATTTACAGTCCATTACTTTATATCGGCAACAGTCCGAATTTCAAGTCTCTAGCTTATCGGAAAGTCACACAGTTTAAAATCAATTACAAAATTCCACCCGGACAGACATTAAAGAAAGTGAATTAATAAAAACATGGTAATATTAAATGTCAATCGTTTTTTCACCTTTTAAATGTATTACTATAATGTTAATTCGTATCTTAACTTCTAAACATATTGCTTTATAAAAATTAAAAATATTTAGCATAATAATTTTACATAATAATAGAACATAAATATTTTTTCCCATGCATGAGCCATTTGTTTATTTTCATTTTCAGAAAAATGTTTTCATTATGGTAAGAAGTTTATAACACACGCCCACCCTCCACTTTCTCAGATACAGAACACTTTTTTTTTGTTTTATTTCTATTAACAGCAAGTGTATTTTATACTTGCATATAATTAGCTTTAAATTCACAGCACGCGCTTTAGGGTTACACCTTATTCTTTTAGTCACTAAATCTGAAATTATTGGGCAAATCTGGAAATAGTGTATAAAATTAGTCGCCAAATCTGAAAATGGTGTATTGTATGGAATTAGTCACCATATTTAAAAATGGTATTTGCAATAAGTCGCCAAATCTGGAAGTGTTATATGGAATTGTCACCGAAATCTGATTATCCTTATTCCTGACGATCCTAAAAAGGACAATGGAACAAAATTATGAAATTATTGTATTGTCATCGGTTTTTGACAAGTGTGCAAAATTTCGAATTAATCTGACCTTTTAAAGCGGGTAAAAATAGAGTTCTAAGATTCCGTTACATAAAAGTGAAACTTATAAAAGCGTGTTAAAAATGCATTCATTTTTCCATGTGTGGATACAGATTCGAATTTAATTGGAATTAGCGGACTGTAAAATTAAAAATATTAATATAATGAATCTAAGAACAGGAATGAATAGGTTTGAATAATTCATTAAGGGGTGCTAGTTTGATATCATGGGTCTAAACGCCAAGTTATTGTTTATGTTCGCCAAGATGGGCGATAACATTACAATATGGTTACCTTGATATTTTTATCATTTGACAATGTGGTTGCCTTAGGGATAACGTATGTGACAGTTAATTTTAATTGGTTTTTCCTGTGGTATCTTTATTAATTTCAGACGTTATAATTCGATTTCTTTAAAAATTTAACTATTTTAAATTGCCTTTTCTCTTAAAGACATATGATTCAGTCTCCTGTTGTATTTTATGTTATTTTCGAATATGGATATTTCTAACATCATGGTTAAGTACCACACAGCATATTTTTTTTTTAAAAGAGGAGTCCTTTTTGTTTTTAATTATTGCTATATATCGTACAATTTTACTTTTAAAAAATGCTTTTTTGAAAGTTCCTTGTTTAATTAAATTCACTAAAGGAACTTGCAGTTTTTGGAATATTGCAAATTTTTGGCTAGTTGATATTCATTATTAATTTTAATATATGTTATGTAATTATTTCATTAATAATATAACATGAAAATACAATTATTATTATTATTATTATTATTATATGTAATAATCATATAATATTTTTGTACATATTATTAAATATTACGTTGTTTATTTCTAATTCTTATTGTTAGTTATTTATAATTATCATGTTACATGCGTATTTTTATATATATAATTTGTATTACATTTCAATATATTATTCTTTTTTTATAATTACTATTAAATAACATTATATGAGTAATATATATAATAATTATTACTTTAAAATATTACAAGAATATTATATATACTTATTATAAAATTATATTACAAGATTATTATACACTGCATAATAGCAATGCATATTAGTAAATACCATTTTTTATATTATATTGATATTTATTATTTATTGATCTTGGTTATTCTCAATCTTTTCCTATATTCTTCATTTGAAATAGATTTCACTGCATTTCAAAACAGTTCCTTAAAGTTATTTTCTTGCTGATTTCTTAAAGTTAGACCGCCAGCTTGGATTCCATTCCAACGACATGCGCTGCTTGGCGTAATTCCTTTATCGCGCCAAACAGCGCTTGACTCGTAGACCTATAATATGAAACTAGTTCCCATTAAGAATAGAATTTCGAACAGAATAAGAATTTTAGCATTAAGAATTCCACAAGAACAAAGATTCAACTTGTCTCACTTTATTCCACGATTCGATTCGAATAAGAACATAGCGCGAAAAAATCAAAACAAAGAAATCAGTTGCCAGATACTTTACATTAACAGAAACGTGTGACAAATGAAAAAGAAGTAAATGAGTAGGCGCAGCTTCAGTTCATGAGCTAACACCATGTATGCTATTTTTTCAATGATATCCCATAAAAAAAAACTTCAGTATTTTTTAGTATTGAAGGATTCTTTTAAAATTTATCTTTAAAGTGAATCGGATTGCGCTTAGAATCGAGATTTAGAAAAAGTATATATAAATGAATATTTTATATATGTATATTTAGTGTCAGTTCAATTAGAATGGGCACACAAAATTGTTTTGGGTGGTTAAAAATGAAGAAAATACAACATTTTTCAAAATAATCTCATTTTATGAAAACCACTTCTGTAATAATAATAGTTTCCCTATATAAAGTTAGGATTTCTATAACAAGGCTGAAATAGAATTTTTGAAATACATGATTTCGAAGTGGATTTATCCATACTTTATTGTTTCTGAGAATAGAAATTTTAACAAAAAACGTCCGTTATTACTTCAGTTAATTGTAACGGAAAATGAGAATTTTTCAAAACTTTTAGCTCAATCCGGATAAATATACAGGAAAAATATTATTATTACAGAAGCATTTATCGTAAAAGAAGAATGTTTTGAATACACACATGCCATTTTTCTTCTTTTTTTGTCAAAATAATGCATTTAAATTATTTTTTCTAGTCATAAACAGTCTTAAAACAGTTTTATATAAATGTTTTAACTCAACTGCCACCATATATAAAAAAGAATCATTCAATTATACACTTTTTTAAAATCCCGGTTCTTAAGACATTTTTGTGATCTCAGTTTTTACAAAGTATTTGTACGTTGCAATATTCCTAAATACAAAAGGCCCAAAATTCAAACTTTCACTGTAAGAGAAATTAGACCACTGCATGAATACAAATCTATTATTCCCTGGTTGAAAGTAAGGTTATGTTCTCTGAAAAGCTTATTAACAATATCTCGAGATTCTTGCTTAAAATTTCAAATGAGACATCGACTGTGATTTTTCGAATCTTGCAAATCTGCTGCAGGGCTTTAACCAGCAAACCTTAATAATGTTTTGTTATATATATATACCTCTTTAGTAAAAATCTTAAAATATACCATTAATCAACATTTTTCTCTATTTCTGGAAGGAATAAAACAAAAGAAATTCGATTGTTGTCATAATACATAAATGGCTGAGAATAAAAATTGTTACGTTTAAAAATACATCTGACAAAAAAAAAACAGAAACAGATAAGAAATTGAATGAACTGTCTTCAAAATGAAAAAGACTTATACTTTTCAAATACCATTTGTAATTCGAAAAAAGTATTAAATTATTTGAATTTTTTTAATTAATTGGAACTGCCATCTGTACCTACAAATATTTTTGAAGCTAAAGTTTGAGCACCAATCATCCAGAATCAGTAGTGTAGAGCTTCATTCTGTAACTGAATTAGAAAATTATTAAAAGACTTATGCCTAATGTTATTAAAACTACTATTTCTACTGGATAGGCTAATGGCCGGTTTATTTTTATTTCGATGTCTATTAAGCCAGCGCTTCTCAAACTGTGGTTTTCGCTTCTCTAGGGGGGGGGGCGTGATAACCCTAGGAGGGAGCACGACCATATTAAATGTCAAAAAAAAAGTTTATTTTAAAAAAATATTAATTTGTTGAAAGTAAACAAACAAAATACATTCTTACAAAATAATTTTTTTTAAAAAAAAGCATTTACACTGATATAATACATTTATAAATGTATCAGTGCTGCACAATGTGTTTTATAATTAATTCAACAATACTAAAAGTTAATTAAAAGTTTCATAATTACCAGTGACCCCGCAGGCTTGTCATATATAAAATTATATGCAAAAATTATCACTTATCTTCGTAATTTTTACGGTTTATAATTAAACCCTTAACTGCCGATTAAAAGTTACGTGATTCGTTCCCCAATGCCACCGTTTTGCACGTATGCACGCGCAAAACGGGGTGTATTGGAGAAGGAGAAAGGGGGAATAAATAAGAAAATCGTCTGAAATAAGTAAATCCTTCCCAAAGACACATTGTCAAGGTTATTTTATTGCATTTTAAAGCCTTCGAAATAGTTTTACAGATAGCAGTAAACAGAAAAGATCGTTTTTCAGAAAGACGTATTTATACCTCCGCGGTAATTTACGCACTAGTTGAGAGACATTTATATACGCCTGTGACGCTTAAAAGGTTAAAGTCATATTGTAGCTTTAGCGTCAAAGTATGGAACTATCGAATGTAAAACATTGTTATTGTATGGAGGAGGACCGCAATGAAAATTATGATTGAATATTGGGTCGCCACTACAGCGTTTCTCAAATCGTGGGGTGCGCCCCCTTTGGGGAGCGTGATAACTCTACGAGGGCGATCATATTAAAAATTCGGGGAAAAAATAATTTTAAAAATTTTTTAATTTACTGAAAACAAACAAACAAAAAATGCATTCTGACAGAATAAAATTTTTAAAAAAAACACATTTACAGTGATATATTACACTTGTAATTGTATCAGTGCTCTACGCAATGTCTTTTATAATTAAATTAACAATACTAAGTTAAGAATCAGTTTAATGATTACCAGTTATCTCATGGGATTGTAATATATTAAATTATATACAAAAATTAACACTTATCGTGATAATTTGTACGGTTTATAATTAATCCCTTAACCGCCGATTAAATTTACGTGATTCACTTCCCAAAGCCAATCATTTTCTATGTAGGCGTGCGTATGTGATGTATTGGAGAGGGGAGAAGGAATAAAGAAGCAAATAATCTGAAATAAGCAAATCCTTCGCAAACAAATTATCAAGTTCCTTTAATTGCTTTCCGATGCCTTCGAAATAATTTTATGGGTAGAAATGCACAGAAAACATACTTCGGAAAGACGTACGTATACGTCGGGGGAAATCAACGCTTTTGCTGAGTAAGATGTTTATATAGGCCAGTGGCATTTAAGGGGTCAAAGTCATATCGCGTAGTTTTAGCGTTAAAGTATAGTATTATTGAATTCAATACATTGTTATTGTACGAGGGGGGGGGCGATGAAAATTATGTTTGAATATTGGGCCGTGAATATTGAAACTTTGAGAAGCACTGCGCTAGTATTAAAAATGTGAGAAGCATGTATAAGGTTTTATCTTCTACTTCGAATAATTCCTTGTTAGTTACTTAAGAGTCGACGAGAGTGTGATTAAGTAATTTTGTGCCTTGGTCAAGAGTGATAAGGTGACACCTGAGCCGACCACCCTCTCCTCTGAGTTGAACCATGACAGGTTTAACGTTCATCGACCCCTTTACACGGAGGCTCTTCAGTGGCATCAGGCCTCCAAAAGACGTCTGTACAGAAAATTCATAAACCTTTGCTTCCATTGAAAGAATAGTATGATTTATCAGAACTAAATTATCTAATTGGATGATGGGGTATATCATAAAGCGAGTTTCTCAAAATTTTCCTTGGTTTTTTGGGAATTGATTGTTGAAGGGATTTTTCTTTGACAGAATGGTTTAAAATTGCTTCAAACAATTTATTCTTCATGTAGTCCAGTGCTTCTCAAACTTTCAATACTTGCGACCCAAAATGCAATCATAATTTTCATCGCGTCCCCGTACCTTACAATAACAATGCATTGAGTTCAGTAATGTTATACATTGAAGCTAAGTCTACAATACGACTTTAATCTCTTAAGTGCAACCGGAGTATATAAACGTCTCTCTTATCCGAAGTACTTATTGCCCAGGACGTATATGTACGTCTACCCGAAGTATGATATTTCCTCTACACTGCTATTCATAAAATTATTCCAAAGGCAATTTAAAGATCTTGACAGTGTTTTCAAAGGATTTACTTATTTCAGAAGATTTACTTTATTCCTTTTCTTCCCCCTCAATACATCACATTCTCACGCCTACATGGAAAATGGTGCCATTGGGGAGCGAATCACATATTTTTTAGTCGTTCGATAAGGGATTAATCATGAATCGTACAAATTATAAAGATAAGTGTTAGTTTTTGTATATAATTTAGTATATGATAAGCCCATGGTGTCAATTGTAATTATTAAACATTTTTTTGACTTAGTATTGCTAAATTAATTATAAAGTACATATGCAGTACTGAGGCATTTATAAGTGCATAATATAAGTGTAAAAGTTAATTTTATTTTTTATTATATCAGAATGCTTTTTTTGCTTGTTCACTTTCAGAAAATTAATAATTTTTTTACTAATCTTTTGTTTTTGACTTTTCAATATGCCCTAGTAGAATTGTCACGCGCCCCTAGGTGGGCGCGCCCCACAGTTTGAAAAACGCTGATGTAGTCAGTTTTTTTAAGATCTCTACAAAATTTAATTAATACTTTATTTATTTACCGTTATATTTATTCTTTTGTTTGTTCTTAGGAGCAAAGTTGCCCTTCCTTAAAGAAATAAATTATCATAAAAAAAAAGAATTCGCTTAAAAATTAAGTTTTAGTTTGGAAAACAAATTTAATTTTTTATTCTGCCTCGGTATTTTTTGTTAATATTAGTGTCATAAATGCTTGAGCTGTTTTATCTGTTTATGTCTTTTCAATTTTAATTAAATGTCCTTTTTCATCGTAAGGCTCATTTGTACTATAAAGGAGAGTGTTCGTATAGTTTTATAATTTCCTAAGCTAAATTGGTTTATGAGTTTCAAGTTAATTTTTCCGTTCATTAATGCTTAAACTTAATATTGTTGTTTTTTCTTTTCTGTTATAATTTGTATGCGTATTCTTACACGTTCATTTATATTTATCTTTTTAGCTCGTTTATTTTCTATTGGATTTTCTTTAAATGTATATTTATATTAAATCATTCTTTCGCTGTAGGCCAAATCATAGTTCGTTGAAAGTTGTTCCAAAATTAAGCCCAGGCTTCTATTTTTTTTCTAAGAAAAGCATTTATGTTTTTAGATATGTTGTCTTTTATCAATTTTGGTATTGAAACACCCACGTATGTTGTTTTCCCTGCGGTGGTACTCTCCTTTTGGGAATTTTAGTTTTACATGTGAAGTTCACTTCCCAGCATGAACTTGAAAAATAAGATTATGGCAACTCTAGAAAATGAGGGCAGGGTTACTAGATTGGTAACTTAATCACCCTTGATGTCAAATTTGGCAAAAATGATATCGCCTAGGAAACATCGAGGAGTCTTCTGGAAATTTCCAAGAGGTTCTAGGTGGGACATTTGAGACAATGGTTGAGTCAATCGAGAAAAGAGGCTGCTAATGCATTGTGTACCACAAGACAGACTTTATCTGTCTGAGTTCCAGAGAGTAAAACTGTGTGGAGAATCCTTTTTTGGAATGTTCTGTTTTTTTACTACGAAGACATTCTCAACTACTATAAATAATCTTTTATATTATTTCTATGTGTATGTACATCAATTTGTCTTCGTGTAGTTATTTGTTCATTCTCAATCCATTAATAAATCTGTTATTATTCAAATAATTGGAGTAGTCAGCTGCTTGTCTCCCACGCAAATTTACAATTGTATTCTTCAAAAACTTTTACTGTTACTACTTGGATAGCTGTGTTTTATTTAAAATTTTACTCGTACAAGGAATAAATGTTCCAGATAGTTTAATATAATAATATTAAATTCAACAAGTGAATGTTTTTGAAAAAATTAGGAAATTATGTATTTTTAATCATATGTTTTAATTTTATGCATTTAATTCATTTCTAACTTTATTTCACTTAATTTTGTAGACATATTTAAATGAATTTAAAAAGTTAATAAACGTAACATATTTAACGTTAAAAATATATTCCTGTTAGTAAATCTATAATTAACACCTATAATCAAACTAATAATTTTCGTTGCTTAAATAAATACTAAATTAGTGTTATCGATATATACTATTTGGTATATTGATATGTACCAATTTGGTACATCGATGTGTACCAATTTGGTATATCGATTTACGCTAATTGATATACTGATACATACACATTCATTGATGTATTGATGTACACTAATTAATAAATCGATATGTACTATTATTACTAAATCGATAAATAGGCTGTTATCAGAAGCCGAAAAGACAAGATATAATGATAATAAACTGTATATTTTAAGGGGAAACAACGTGATTAAAACTATATTACTTTCAATTCAAGCAACAGGAGCTTTCTTTCTTTTTTTCTAAAACCCTACAACAATTTAGACTAAAAAAACATTTTTTTTTCTAAAGAACAAAAAAAAAAAAATGGTCTTTGATTTCCTTCTTAAGTTTTATCTTTGTCTTTCTTTAATGATAGAAAATTGCTTTTGTAAAAAAACTAATAACACTTTTTAAACTGCCCTTTCTTTGACATAGATAATCGCGTATTTTCTTTCAGAGTTCGAATTGGATTTTTTCCCTGTGTCACCTTAATTATTTTCTATTGTTGATGCTTTCTTTTTGCTTTCATGCTATTGAGAGGAAAGTTTTCTTCCATGTTCTTTTCTTTATTAATTTCGTTATTACTCTCAAAAGTATTGGTAATCAACTTCAAGCAAAACCACATATTTCTCTATGGATAATCTAAAAAAATATATGAAATGTATCTAAATGTATAGAGATTGCATAAAAGCTTTCAAACAATGGTAAAAGTGTTAAAATATGATTTTAAAAAGTCCCGCAGCGTGTTTTTATACAGGGTATCCCATAAATAGTGGTCAAACTCTGCATAGCCAGATTCTTCGTTGGAAAGTACTTAAAAAGTACACTAAGAACTGTATTTGTACAATTCAAAGACTACGTGAAAAATACGGTAAATGATGATGAATAAATCATTTTTCATAATGAGGCTCCAGTGCATTTTTGTGCTTCTGTAAGTGATTGGCTGGTGTTAAGTGTGGAAAGTGTTAAAATATGATTTTAAAAAGTTACGCAGTGTGTTTTTATACAGGGTATCCCATAAATAGTGGTCAAACTCTGCATAGCCAGATTCTTCGTTGGAAAGTACTTAAAAAGTACACTAAGAACTGTATTTGTACAATTCAAAGACTACGTGAAAAATACGGTAAATGATGATGAATAAATCATTTTTCATAATGAGGCTCCAGTGCATTTTTGTGCTTCTGTAAGTGATTGGCTGGTGTTAAGTGTGGAAAGTGTTAAAATATGATTTTAAAAGGTTGCGCAGTGTGTTTTTATACAAGATATCCCATAAATAGTGGTCAAACTCTGCATAGCCAGATTCTTCGTTGGAAAGTACTTAAAAAGTACACTAAGAACTGTATTTGTACAATTCAAAGACTACGTGAAAAATACGGTAAATGATGATGAATAAATCATTTTTCATAATGAGGCTCCAGTGCATTTTTGTGCTTCTGTAAGTGATTGGCTGGTGTTAAGTGTGGAAAGTGTTAAAATATGATTTTAAAAAGTTACGCAGTGTGTTTTTATACAAGGTATCCCATAAATAGTGGTCAAACTCTGCATAGCCAGATTCTTCGTTGGAAAGTACTTAAAAAGTACACTAAGAACTGTATTTGTACAATTCAAAGACTACGTGAAAAATACGGTAAATGATGATGAATAAATCATTTTTCATAATGAGGCTCCAGTGCATTTTTGTGCTTCTGTAAGTGATTGGCTGGTGTTAAGTGTGGAAAGTGTTAAAATATGATTTTAAAAAGTTACGCAGTGTGTTTTTATACAAGGTATCCCATAAATAGTGGTCAAACTCTGCATAGCCAGATTCTTCGTTGGAAAGTACTTAAAAAGTACACTAAGAACTGTATTTGTACAATTCAAAGACTACGTGAAAAATACGGTAAATGATGATGAATAAATCATTTTTCATAATGAGGCTCCAGTGCATTTTTGTGCTTCTGTAAGTGATTGGCTGGTGTTCAGTGTGGAAAGTGTTAAAATATGATTTTAAAAAGTTACGCAGTGTGTTTTTATACAAGGTATCCCATAAATAGTGGTCAAACTCTGCATAGCCAGATTCTTCGTTGGAAAGTACTTAAAAAGTACACTAAGAACTGTATTTGTACAATTCAAAGACTACGTGAAAAATACGGTAAATGATGATGAATAAATCATTTTTCATAATGAGGCTCCAGTGCATTTTTGAGCTTCTGTAAGTGATTGGCTGGATATGACATACTCATACCACTGGACCGAAAGTTGAAACCAGTTTATATCCCTTCCCAGCTAAAGGTGTGGTAGGAACTAAAGGATCATACAACATGATGAATTCCAATTATTTTTTATCACTATAAACAACTCAAACACTACTAACACTATGAATAAGATAATTCAACTCAATAATAGAACAAGAGAGAGACGAGATTCGCGTTTGGGGAGAATATGTTCAATCATGCAGCTCTTCTCCTTTAATATTACTTTACATAGAGCGTACGTATTTAATGTCTACACTATTAGTTTAACACTTTAAGCATCAACTTAATTTAAGGTAACTGTACCTGAACTTAGGCAGTCTTCTACAAAACTACCCAAAATTCGTCGTTTTGGGGGAAATTTTCGAAATTGATTTTATGCTTTTATGTTATAGCCCATACATTTAAAATTCCAAAAACACTCTAGTTTTATTTTTGCGATATTTAGAAGCACAAAGTTATAGCATAATTAGTAAACCGGAAATGGAATTTACAAAACCGGAAGTACATCCCTACTCAAAATATTTGTAAGATATTGAATTGAAATTTTCAGAACATGTTTTTAGTTATATCTGTGTAATGAATCAAAATCTAATCTCTGTATATATATTTATGTACTTTATTGCTCTTTTATGAAAAAAAGATAATTAATTTTTTTAAGAAATCGTGTTTTTGCATAAAATTTGACATAATTAAAAAATTTTCAAATGTATTACAAATTTTTTAATTCCTAACACATATAAAGATGTTATTCACGTACTGTATAAATATTATTTGAATACATTAATTAGAATTTTCTGTAAATGCAGTTTTTCATCAAAATTTCACTAAAAATGACAATTGTTATAGTATATAAAAATCTCCAGAAAACAGCACAAGTTTTAAAAAAAAGTCTAAATTAGTTAAACATGAAGCTCAAGAGATCTTGACAAATAAATATAGTGAGCTTAAAAAATGTACAATTAGTAGAAAATTTTTTATACCATATTAAAATCTTTAAATGTTTTTTCTGATAAACCATGTTTTTCAATTTTTTACTTCACGGTAAAGTTTATTATAGTATTTCTTTTTAAGATATTGAAGTGAAATTTTCAGAAATTGTTTTATTTAGATTTATCTCCAGTCTAGACCACAATCTAATCTCTGTGTGTATATTAATGTATTTTATTGCACTTTTTGTGAGAAAATAACATTGGTTTTTTGTAAAAAATTGAGTTCTTGCATAAAAAATGCCATATTTCAAGCTCTTTTCAAAAGTATCACAAATTTTAGAGCTCTAAGTATAGATAATAATACTATTTATGTACTGTATAAATATTATTCGAATATATTATTTAGAATTTCAATACAAGCCTTACCGTAACTGCAACATTTCACTAAAATTTCACTCAAAATTCCCATTATATCGAAGATTATTTTTAATTTTGTGGAAATTGTACTTGAACTCCTAATTTTTTGCCCCATTTCAAATAAAAAAATGTTTATTCAGTTGAAAATTTATATATTTCAAAAAAAGAGCTCCGAAGGTAGTCACATACCTTAACTCAATTTGACTTTAACACTTATGGGTTGTAGTCTTTAACAAGGACATAAACCAATTCTGGTAAGATTCACCTTGTCACTAACATATCACGTCTTGTTATCTAAACTTCTGGCTTTCTTACTTTTTGTTTACGCATTCTCTTCACTGCCAATTCACTAAAAATTCATTATTCACTTCACTTCTAATCCACTCACAATCCACTAAATCACAAACTAGCGAAATGGAAGATATATATGTTAAATTTAATTTGCATGTCACGTTTTCTTCTTTTAGAAGAAGATTGGTTAAAATTACTGGCCCAAAAGAATACCCAAAAGGAGTTGTTAGTTAAAGGTCACATATATAGATCCGTCACAAATTGAGGGTCCAGTTCTGTGGCTGCCACAATCTAGCTCTCACACCATTGGATATTTTTTACCTATGGGACTATCTCAAGGAATTAGTGCATCGAAAGGTAGTGACTATTCAAACGGACTTAGTTACTCGTCTGAATGCAGCGTGTATTTTGGTGGACAAAACACTGCGGTGACGTATGCAATTTCACATCGCGTTCAATCCTGCCTCGATAGATACTTTGAACGTCTGCCTTTTTTATATATTTGCAAATACTGCCGTTGATGTGTTCAATACGATGTTTCTTCCTTTCTACACCATACTTCTTTCCCTTTATTTTTGTAGATATTTCAAGAGATTCCTTTATTTTTATAGATCGTTCAGGAACAGTTCCTTGTGCACTTTTATGTACTCCCAACGACGAATCTAGCTGCACTGAGTTTGGTCACTATTTTTGAGACTCCCTGTATATTTAAGATTAGAGGTATCTATTTAAGATCGTTTTTCAACACACACATACACACATATTTATGTAAATATTGAAAATTAGAGGATCTAATTTTCTTTAATTTTGTTAAAAAAAACTTTGAATAAGAATATTTCTCAAAATACTTTCTCAAATTACTTCACAGACAAAAATATAAGTCAGATAAAATTAATGTATGTTAAAAAGTAATAAATATGTTGAGGTGTAATAAGCAAATAAAATTCAAATACAACTTTCGAACCAATATAAATCATTCTCTTATATTTTGCATAAAATCTTATATTTATTTTTATTTTATATATTTATCTCTTATTAATCTTATATTTATCATAAAAATAAATGATGTGAAGTTTTTTTAGAAGATCAATTATGAATAGAATTGGCTTGGTGGTTTAGAGTAAGGGTCTTCAATATCTTTTGCACCCAAGAGCCACATCAATAAATTCATACAGATCAGCGGGCCACACGTCTGTCAAAAAAAATAGTGTAATCAGCAAATTGATATAAAAAAGCGAGTTTGTTTTGTAAGATTATAAGTGATTCTAAGTGAAGAGATACTGCATTAGATTTGTACGACGGATGATCAGAAAAAAGTTACAAGTCACAGTTACATATTATGGAAAAATTTTATTTTCCCAGAGTAGAGACAAATGGTGCTACTTGTAATACAGCTGGTTTGCGGGTTGGTAGGGAAAGTTCCAAGACGGTTCTGGACGAATGAAATGACAAAGGCTTGGGAAATTGGTCTCGTTTGGAAGTGCGAGGCGTGATTCGATTTTTATGGGCAAAGAATATGTCCATATCTGAGAAAGCAGAGCAGAATGAGCAAACAACATGTAGCGAAATGGTGTCCCTCTTTTCAATCAGGCAGAAAGGATGTCGAAAACCGCAATGTGGTCGGGAGCGGCCGGTCCATTTCTTCAACGACAGAAATAAACACGGCAAGAATTGAAGAAATGATTCAAAATGATCAATGAGTGACTCTGAATGAAATCTCGTCAGAGTTGGGACAGAGCTATGGTAGTGTGCAGCATATCGTTTCTGATGTGCTGCGATATTCCAAGACAGTGTTGTGAAAACATCCGGCGAGACCTTGCTCATTGTGAACAGGGCCTAATTTCTACCAAGACCGGTTCAGCAAGTCGGCTCTGCGTTTTGACAATTCCCTAAATAGACTTGATCATTATGTCCAAATGTGGTAGGCACGTATGCCTCTTAATTCCTTTTTTGTATTTTCTGTCTATTGTTAATAAATATTTCTTTATTGACTTGTAACCTTGTTTTTCTGATCACCTGTCCTATATATTTTTTGGTTTCAAAAATATTAAATGTAAATATGCTGTTAATGAACATTTTTATGTTTTGGTTAAAGTGTTATTTTTTAATGTTTGTGCCTCACAAAACGCGGCACTTCTGCCCATATATTCCCATACAAAAATTGTTTGTTTTAGTGAGCTCTACCACCCCACAAAATTCGTCCCTTGATTTCAAAATCAAGTATATTGGTATATGAAATATTAATTGGTATATGAAATATTAATGGTAAGTCATACGCATCAGTAACTTAATTCATCATACGTATTCTTCATACAAAACCATAAAACACCCATTGAAGCTGGCTGGTATAATGGCTAGTATTATGTATAAAATTGTAAAGGTATTCTTTCTTCCCATGTGTCTTCTTTATTAATACATACCAGTCTCTTTTTCTTGTAATTTTTAATCAACTAGATAATAAGAAATTATGCAAGTAATAATACTGAAAATTTAAATAACTTTAATGCATCTGTGTGGAAAACACACATGAAGTAATATATATCAGTTAGTATTTTCAATACATTTTCATATTTCCGTGTTACAGCATTTCATTTTCCTGCTTATTTCTCTTCGAAAAAATAACACCCACATGATTTTCGAGTATTCTCATAAGAATACTAATATTCAACGCATTATTTTGGTCAAGTACTTTAAAAAAATGGGAAAAAAATTGCTGAACAAGTTTCTGGTAACATTTTACAAACACGTCAAACTTCACTAATTAAGCTCTTTCACACACCTCCCATATCGTTATTAAATATCACGCGGGGGGGGAAATTATTCATTTTTTTAAAAAAAAATAAAAAAGGATTTTTTGCATGGTTATTGAAACGGAAGAATTTTCTTGAAGCAAAAATCGATGAGGAAGATACTTTTATTGTTGTTTCCTTCCTGGAAATTTTAATTAGAAACGTATGAAGAAGTTTGATCCCCTAACAAATTAGAGAATACAAGGGTACATCAATATGAAATATTCTATATGAAAAACTCAAATCATAGCAAAGAGTTATTGTATTCTTATCAGTCTGCTTTTCATGGCAAATTATTATTCAAAATAAAATTTTCAATGAGTTTTTCGGATGTATGATTATAATGCATCAAGTTCTGTTATTTTTAATTCTTTTAACTTTGAGAATATTTATATTTTAGTCATATAGTTTTACTTCAAAAAGTATGTTCATAAAAATAACCGCAGAAAAATGTTTAGTTTTTGATCAATAATATTTAGGTTAAATTTATGATAATTTCATATATTTTTATTTGTTGAAAACTTATATTATTTTAATTATACTTTACTATTCGAATTAATTAAGACAAACGGGGAAAAACGGGTGGGTTTTTTTTTTCTGAAACCTTAGCTTTTAGCCATTACATATCTTACGTAGACTGAAAAATCTCTATATTAGTTCGAAGTATGTTTCCTTTTAGCAGAAACGACCTCTTGAACACATTTTGACACTAACTCCGCTAGTGTATCGTACATGTTCTTGACTTTATCATTGAGGAGCAATATTGTAAAACAATTTTTATCATTTGTTCTGTTGTCGTTCAATCGATCTTAGCTCAACGATTCTCTTAGAATACGCCATAAGTTCTCAATAGGATTTAGGTATAATGAATTACCAGGCCAAACAAGCACTTGCATTTTTTTCCTGCAAAAAAATCTGAACTGATACCGAATTGTGACAAAGGACCTAGTCCTGTTAAATGTTCCGTCAAATGTTATCATGAGTTAAACAATCCTATCGCGTAATATTTCTGTGTATTTGGCAGAATTCATCCTGCCTTTAAGAGGAACTAAATTTCCAGTGCCACACATTTGTTGTTAAAAAAATCCTTAACATCTCGTCAGAAAGGTGTTTTACAGTCTGTTGGATATGATCTGGTAACAGAGTTCCACCTTCACTTTGTCTTATTACACTTGATTTGCATCCCTGCACAAAGAAATGCGTTAATCTCTGAAAATTACCTTCTTCCTGTCGTTTACAGTCCAAGATTGGTATTTTTTGGCCCATGCTAATAGTTTTCCCATCATTTCTGAGTTAGGAATTGTTTTATCTTCAACCATGTTGATTAAAACCAGTTTCCAGGAGCTTTTGCATACAATTGAGGTATTCAATCCAACACTATACTCTAATAAATCCTTTCAAAGGTCTGTGCTTGTCTCCTTGGGATTTATTTTGCAATTTCTTATTAGAATTTTATCCGTTCTTGGAGTAGTTTTCCGCTTGGGTCCACATTTTCTTTTTCTTTTTAGAGAAGATGTTCCGGAATATTGAAATGTTCTTAAAATTCTTGAAACACTTTATTTACCCACACCAATTGCCGTAGCTATATCTCTCACAATAATAGAAGTGTGTTCGTTAAGAGCGATTATCTTCGGAGTTATATCCTCGGAGCAATATCCATCTTTGAACAAGCAAAAATATAAGCTAATCTTATCACTTTCTTGTTATCTAAACTTCTGGCCCTTTTACTTTTTGTTTACGTATACACTTCACTGCCAATTCACTAAATATGCATTATTCACTTCACTTCTCATCTTCTCAAAATTCACTAACCCTCAAACTCGCGAAGAAGGAATATATATGTTAAACTTAATTTGCATATCACGTTTTCTAATTTTAGGGGAAGATTGGTTAAAAATGCTGGCCCAAGATAATTCCTAAAAGGATTAGTGGAAGGGTTCGTGTAGAGCCGTCACAAAATGATGATTGGGAATTTGATAGAAGACCTCCATTGAATTGAAAAAGATTTAAAAAGTTTATTAACTGTAGACTCCAACAAGGAGCATATTTTTCAACAAAACAAGGAATAAAAATTTATTAGCATGCTACGAGAATATTTTGCGGGAGAAAAAACATACTTTGAGATCCGGCAGACTACTTTGTTATATTTTATGTGAAACCTTCTATATCAGAATAACCTCGGTTTTTGGTTTTGCATTTGTTTTTTAATAAGATTTTCTGTTTTTTTTCGAAATTATTATTTTCTTTCATCTCCGATAATTTATATGTATTCATAAACTAAATTATACCCCTATTTATATGATTACCTCTCTTACCCTTATCGCATAAGTTCGGTGTGTATTACTCTATTTAAAAGTATAAGCTGTGCATTTATGGATAGTTCATTATTTTTTAAATTATACGCTTCTGCAAGTTCTTCGCTTATCACTTCAGTTCATTTTAAATATTGAAATATTTCCCATGTTTGATTGCTATTATCCTTTTTAAAGAAGCATTGCGCTAAAGGGTGGGAAACAAAACCTGATTTGGAAAGTACTGCTCTAATTAGAAAACTCTCACAAAATCAATTAAAAACTGCTATCTAAACTACTGAGCAGCCGTAAATAAAATAATAACGCATACAAATCCATATGCATGCGAAGATTGTAGGTTACTAGGATGTTATTTCTGATGAAGTATTGTTCCGAAAGGATTCGCGAAATCAGTTTGACAACTTACGAGTATTCTTTTTCATTGATGATAATATAGGGTGAGTAGAAATGATGGCCACTATTTTAATAAACCATATTATGGAAACTAAAGCATATAATTCAATAAATGAAACATGGATGTAAAGAGAAATATACTAAGTTCTTTTTCTACAACAAATGTACAGTGTGTGTCCCTCTTGTTACAGGGTATACATTCAATCTGTAATACAGCTCATTCCATATGTTTTGTAGCATAACTCTATTAAAATAATTCGTAATGCTGCACAAATGCTTATTTGTCATCCTCTGTTATTTTGTGTGCCAATTGAAAATGATGCGGCCAGAAACTTAATTTTTTCCGTAAAATTTCCCATGCTGTTTTGTGGCACATTCCAAATTCTCAGGCGGAAACTCTCGTAGACTTCCGTGGAATTCGAACAAACCTCTGCTTCAAAAAGCTTCTTTTCTTTTTACACAAGCAACCTGTTTTCTTAAATTGATGATACCATCGCAGAATGCTCTTGTTGGATGGTTATTCTTTTCCATAGCCATTTCTAAATGCACGCCGCACTGAAATGACTGAAAGAAAACTATGCATACTCTAATATGCAAAAACTCTACTTTGTCATCGTCGCCATGTTTCGATTTCAATAACAACGATCTTGAATGTGCTACAGGAAAAAGACTTGGTATTTTTCTCTTAACATTCATATATATCTCTTATTGTAATATATGCAGTAGTTTCAAAAGCAGGATTTTTTAAAATTGACTCCATCATTTGTACTTATATGTATTTTGCAGATGGCACATCGTACAAAAATATTCATAAATCATGGAAGGTAGCAGTAACAGTATGAAAATGCGTGAGATATGATTAGGGTTAACAAAAGACTTTCTTTCTCAACCCAAAAGTCCTCAGTTTATATAAGTATAGAAAACTTCAAAATTGTTCTAACATCCCATAGTTTGATATTTCAAGCTAATTGGTCAAATTCGGTGAATGATACAATGTTGCCTAATTTCACAACAACATTTTGCTGGCATGGCAATTTTTTGTGAATTAAGATTTCAGTTAACGAAGTATTACCGTAAGTTGACTTTTCAAATAATAATTAAGTATATTGCGATGCCTTCGTTCAAGGCAAGAATAAATAAAAGAAAAGTACTGCAAAAGAAATAAAATGAAAAATTATTACTTAAGCATATTTTTTATTAAAATATTTATTTCATTAAATGAAAATTAGAGAAAAAAATTAGGGTATAATTCAATGAAATTAATTAATCCTCACACTGAAATATGCATTAACATGAAAATAAAGTTTAATTGTACATTACGCAATTGTACAGTATACGATAGCTCAAATTTTTTTAATAACACTCACTCTAATAAGTTTACAATTGAACACAATTTTCTCTTAAAGTTTTATCATCGATAATTTTGAATTCATATAATATGTAATGCATTAAATAAAAAATGGTTTTTCCAGTTTGGTTCTTTTGAAAATCAGTTGTTAGTTTCACTAAAAGCCAGATGGAATCAAGGACCAACATATGTGAAGAATTTAATGTATTTATGTATACTCACTACAATATAAATCCACACACAAAACGTTACCTTCTTTTATACATATATATTTATTTCCTCTAATATTTTTAGAATAAATTAAATAATTTTTTTCAGTGGTTAATGCATATGTAGAAAATTATTAATAAATGCATTTAATTTAAATGACAAAACATTGATTTCGTAAAATGTTATATTGCATACCAGAGAAAATACTGTTCCTTAAAAATTTCTCCCCATACACAAATATAATCTCAACTCTGAAATAAAAAAAATAATCCTTGTTCTTATTTTTTTTTAAAAAAAAGAAAAGAAAAAAGAAATCTTTATCTAGAAAGAAAGAAAATGTTTTTCCTAGTATCATTTCAATTCAATGAAATTTTCTTCCTAAATCTCAAAACCCACACATTATTTCTACGATACTTTTTCTTTCTTCCTCCTTGTTTTAAAATGGTTTGCGGGGCTTAATTTGTTTTCTTAAACCGTCCCAAGATTCGAGTGACAAAATGGTTATTATGTTTCTTAAAATCGTAAGATATTCGAAAAAGAAATATTTCAGGCTTAACTAAAAATAAGAGGGACCACAGTAAGAATTTGTTTTATATCTTGAGTGCTTACGTTTTGTTAACTATAACATATGCTATACATTGATTTAATAAATAAGTATAAATAAAATCATGTAATATGAGTTATATTATATATATATATATATATATATATATCTAAGGAATTGTAATGTATCACAGTGATACAAGGGGTGTTCAAGTGAAAAGGTACAACTGTATGTATAAATGAAGACTTTATTCATTGTATACACCAGGGGTTGGCAACCTTTTGGCTGTGGCGTGCAAATCCAATCTATCCGTTTGATTCAGCGTGCAACACAGTAGGGCATTTTTGAAACAATTTGATTCCCGCAATAATGCGCTCCGAGTTGAAGGATAGAGGTGAATAACATTTTTTTTGCAGTTTTATTATGTATTAACTCTGAATCATTTAATATATTTCTTAACATAAAAAAAAACAATATAAAAAATAATTATTTCTTCAACAAAAATAATAAAAAATTATATTAAGTATTTTAAACATATTTATTTTAAAGTAAGAAATAGACAACGCTTAAAATATAAGTATAACCATTCATATTAAAATTAAATAAAAAGATAAATAAAAAGTTTAATGCAAACCCAGTGCTTGCACCTCTTTACTTTCAAATTGCAAAATTAGGGGTATGATTTGTAACTTTCAATTTAACATTCTAAGCATTCAGCTGTTAAACAGTTTCTGTGTGGACTTGAAATATTTTTCTCTTAAGAAAAGAATTTTTTTAAATATGCAGTACCAAAAACGGAAAGCAGAGTACAATTTTTTGTCTTTAAACAGTTAAATCTCTCCAGCAATGACATTCAATAATTTACAAAATAGCTGTAAATTTACACTTCGACTTCTCTTTCAGATTTTTTTATAATTCCCTAAATATCCAAAATTCAGAAGCTGTTTGTCAAATAAGGCCATTAAAAATTTATCAACTTCCATCGACTCAAAAATTGACAAATTTGTAAAGTAGTGCAGAGTGCCACTGAGAATTGTTGTATGTTGATTTATCGACCCCATGTTGAGTGTTGATTTGTCGTCCCCTTACTGCCTACTATCACCCCTCTGAATTTGTCGGTCGAAATCAGCAACACCCTGTATATGATATTTGTTACACAAGTACTTAAAATTAAACATTTATTTTAATGTAAATGTACATTTTTCATTAATGTTCTGGTTTTCTTCTGGCGCAAAGAAAATCTAAATACGAAAGGAATTTTTACTACAGCTTTCTTATACCTGTAAAAGGACAATATCTATCTTTATATATAGATGTGTTTCAAAACACACTTATTTGTTATTGTAATCAGTGGCGTAACGGAGAACTTTTGCCCTCCCCCCGCTACAAAGTCATGTTTGGGGCCCCCGAGTTGGATTTTACAAAGGGTGGGTACTTAGCTGCAGTCAGACTTTGGGCCCTCTAGAATACTGGGCCCACCGCAATGCGGGGGTTGAAGGGGTGTACGTTACGCTACTGATTGTAATGCTACGTCCCAACTAGAAACCAAACATATATCTTTCAATTTCTTTATAAGTTTTCAAACTTACCCTTAAAGGTTTTAATATTATTTCTAAGTTTCAGTTAATTTCAGTAGAATTCAGTTTTTCGTACCATAATTTGCACTTTATAAAAACATGCACTGAAATTAGTTTGGGGAGATTGAAAGATTATATTATGGTGTATGCATAATGCCACTAGTCTTAAGTATCGGTTAATCCATTTTATAGAAGTAACATAGTCGTGAGTTTGTGCCTCATCTGTAATGGGATTTAGTCTGGAGATTAAGGTAATGATTTTATGTCCATCGGCGGTTACAATATTAATAAATAAGTAAAATTAATTATGAAGCGTTTATCCGTTCCAAGGTAATTTTCTTAGTTAGAAAAGGTTTCCGAATAACTCCACTCAAATCTCGGAAATAGGATTTTATTTTGGAGGTTTTAGTATATTGTAAGTAATTCAATCAGCAAGTCGTTGCTGTACACAAAACTAAAATTGAATACAAAACAAGAAGAATATATACATTTTTCTATATCAATAATGTAATGATCAAACCAAATCAATGATATGAAGAGATGAAAATGAAGTTGCAACTTGTTTTTATTAGATTTTTGTACAGTAAAACCTCGATTATTTTGCCGGCCAAATAAATTTAGAAGTGAATAGTGATGACGTCAAGAGCTGCTGGATTCCCACTATAAAGACCTGACAAATAATGAGCTCATTGAAATGTATGAGCAAGATTAAGACATTGAAGAGCTTGAGGCTTAAGACTGAGTTCAATCAGAAAATCGAATGATGGATGAGAATTCGATAGATAGATAGATAGAGAAAAGTACAGTCCCGCCATTATAGTTCATTTGTATACACGTGAGTTCAACCCTTGCCCATAGGGGTCCTCGGTTGATTATCAGTACAGTCACACCATTATAGTTCGGCTGCGTTTTTTTTTACACGCGATAGGGAACGTTCAAATTGTTACCTGCCGACTTTGGAGTGCACTCGTTCTGTAAACGGTTTTTTGAACGCAGGGGTATTGAACCAGCTGAAATTCCTCATCAACTTTTAAAGATTTATGTTGAAAATGTAATGAATGATGAATTAGTGGGAAAGTGGGTTCAACAATTCTATGGCGGATGTATCAATGATCATGATGAAGCACGGAGTGGGCAGCCTTCTGTTCTCAATGATGTTTTGCTTGAAAAAGTGAATGAGAAAATTTGTGAAATAAGTTATAGTTTATAAAAAACTAAAAAACACGCTTTTATAGTGAATCGAACAAAAAAATTCTTAATATAACAATAAAATGATTAACGAGAAAATTAATGTCCTTGGGACAAAAGCGTGGGATGTGCTCTACATTAATTGTTATAACTTCTTACTAGTTCTGTTCCGAAATGCTGAGTTAAAAAATGTAGTACAAAGCACCCCACGCTTTTACCCCAATAACATTAATTTTCTTTGATTACCCCAATGACATTTTATTCTTATATTAAGAATTATTTTTTTACTTTTTAGTTCGATTCCCTATAAAAGCGTGTTTTATAGTTTTTTTAAACTATAATTTATTTTTCCTTTTTTAGTTCTCGATCTCCATTAAAAGCGTGTTTTTTTTTAGTTTTTCACGCTATCATTTACTAATTTTTGAATTTATTCTTGAGTTTGGTATTTGGAGCCGGGTAAGGGGAATTAAGTAGTTGCTGGAATTAGTCTTGCTCTTCAATGGATATTAATTAATGGGTCGGAAGGGTATATATATATATATATATATATTCTCTCCGTTTAAGGGTCCTCGGATCAGTCCGTATTGTTATATTTCAAGAATTCCGTCTCTGTAGATGCACGTCAAATCAAAGTGTTTTTAGAAGAAATATTAAGAGTCAATCGTATTATCACCTTTTAAACGTATTGCTAGAATATTAATTCGTATGATCACTTCTAAACGTATTCGTTTGTAAAAATAAAAAATATTTAACAGTTAGAACATAAATAATTTTTCCCCTTCCTCTTTTTTCTATTTCCATTTTCAGAAAAACTAGACAACTGTTTATATTATGGTAAGAAACAGCTAATGCACCCAACCTACCCTTGCTCATATAAAGAACACTTTTTTGTTTGTTTTATTTCTAAACCACAAGTGTGTTTTCGTTTTAGGGGTTGCAACTTAATATTTTAGTCACTAAATCTGGAATTAGTCGCCAAATCTTGAAATGGTATATGGAGTTAGTCATCAAATCTTGAAATGGTACACCAAATTAGTCGCCAAATCTGAAAATGGTATATGCAATAAGTTGCCAAATCTGGAAGTAGTATATGGAATTAGTCGCAAAATCAGGATATAGTTATTCCTGATGTCCTGATCAAGACAATGGATGACAATTATGAAATTATTGTATTGTCATCGGTCCTTGACAAGTGTGCATAATTTCGAATTAATCTGACCTTTTCAAGTGGGTAAAAATCGAATTCAAAGATTCTGTTACATGCAAGTGAAACTTATAAAAGCGTGTTAAAAAGATGTTTCGCAATAAGATTGCATTGTAATGAGTTTCCACAAATTTCAAAAACTGTTCATTGGTGGCAACTTCCTTTAAAGGGGGTATAGACGAGTTGGTTTCCCAGTATGAAAAATGTTTGAACAATGATGGTCACTATGTAGGAAAATAGTTCTTGACATGATCTTTCATCTGAAAATAAGTTTTGTTTTAAAAAATAATTATAAGAGTTTTTCCAAAACGGTACTTAGTTTCCGGATATACCTCATATTATATTGAAGTAGGATATGAATCACTAAACTTCCTGAAATCAATACCATTCATGATGCTTGTTATATTATTTAAGAAATCGCCACAGCTTTAATTCCCTTTAATTAAATAAATTCTTAAAATGAGATTCAATAATCTTAAAAGTCTATGCAATTATTTTAACTACAACTTTTCCAACATTGCATTAAAGTTATTTTTGAAATAGAAGCATGTCTATCACCTGGCTCTTGTAACAAAATATTTTTTTAATATATAACGCATAAATTACAAATTAGATATAAAGATATATGGAGAACCATCATTGTCTTATAAGTATGGAAAAGAATCCTAATTTTAATAACTGTTAAACATTGCTGTCAAAAATAATGTAAAAATAAATACATTTTATTTGAACCATAACAGAGAAATATATAATATAGTTTTAAATTTATTAAAGTAGTTATTGTAAAAATGTTTAAAATATTTAAATGTTTAAATAATTTAAATGTTTTTATTTTTGTAATTAGCAGTTCGTGCATTTAGATGAATACTATATAAATTTACCCGGATAAATCGTAATATACATGACATTATTTTTAAAAGTTCTTGGTTATTCTAGAGAAAGCTTTTCGAAAAAGAGATTAATTATTCAGTAAAAGTACTTTGCTGACTAAAAAATTTAATAGAGTGCTCGTTCACGAAGCTCGGTATTTTCATAAATAAATATTAGAACCACAAGAACATTATAATAGATTTAAACTTCTGATTAATTCATAATTCCTAAAGACATTAAAGATTAGATTCAATGTAAAATATGCATAATTTACTGCAAAAGAAGAAATATTAGAGAAACATGTCATTTAATACATTTAAACATTTTAATTTACCATTAAAATATTTTTTAGATAAAAATGCAAATGAAAATCGGGCCATTCTTAAACAGTATCAAGAAATTAAAAAAATCCATATATAATCCATAAATATATACAAATAGTTATAATCCTAAGTATAACTAGTCAAGAGAGTAAGAAAAGTTAGCCACTGTAGTACAATAGCAGACTCTTGGCCTTAGGAACCAAGACTGCAGGTTTAAACAAAGTTTTCGGACGTCAACCTTCACCTGTAATCTGCCTATACACTGGGTCATAGGGAAAGAGGAAGAAATATTGTAGAATTTTAGTTATTACTAAATATATATTACCGAATTATATATATATATATATATATATATATATATATATATATGATTGACAATTTCAGAAAAAAATTTCGATTCAAGACTTAAAAGTATAAAAATTTGTACTTACAGTCAATTTTTCCTTATAAAACGACATTAAAACCCTTAATTATCAATTTCAATAATTAAATATTGAAATAATTTATCAAAAACTCATCAATTGCGTGTGAAAATCTAGAAAGAAATATTTCAGTTATTTTGCAACCTTTATTAAAGACTTATGTTTATGTATATGAAACTGATTATATGTCTCATTATTGAAAAATAACTATATTTTTTCTTGTATGGAAATAAACTTGAAATATAAAAGGAAGCAATAGTTAACGGATGAATGCAATTAAATATTATAAAATGTTTCATAAAAAAGGCTTAAAAACTAATTATACTAATAACAATAAATAATATGAAACAAAACATTCCAAAATATTAAAGCAATTGAGACTGTCATTCATTATATACAGTATTTTAATAACGTATTTCAGATTTTTAATTTTCTCAATCTGGTATTTCATCACAATTGTGTGTTTACTGTTTGAATCTCAACTTAATTTTATTTAAATTACTCTATTTATATAAAATGAGAGCAATAAAATTATTGAAAATAATTTAGATTCTGTTTCTAATTTGTTAATTAAAAAAGTATAAAAATAAACAGTCCCTATTATTGTATACGTCTCATTAAATCATAACAAAATGCTCTTTTAACAGTTCTTGGTGCAATTCATCCACTTTTTTAAAATATATTTTTATGCTATCCATTTTATTTAATTGTACAACATTTAATTTAAAAAACCTGTGTGTTTTATAGATAATAATAAATTAAACTTAACTAAGTCAGTCCTCTGTATTGTTAAAAAAAGAACATCTCTCAGTAGATGGAATTTAGATCAATTAAGGTATCCGATACTTTAAATTTGTGAATTTTGCCAAAAATTGACACATTTTTTTATGATTTTATTTTATAGACTATCTTATTTGTGCTTTATAAAGATACCAAGTTTATCATTTTCTGATCACTAGAACAAAAACTACAAGTTTTTTAGTAAAAGCAGATGCCATTCCCTTGAGCAATATGTCACACTTTATAAAACGCGTTTTACTCGAAATGAGATTTTTTGAAAATAATCAAACGGGATCAGCCGATTGCTAAAAAAGTTTTGAAAATAATTAACTGAAATTCTTTGTGTACGTTCTGTATAATAGTAGAAGTGTTTTAACCTTCAGATTTATCAATCATTGTTTTATTACCAAATTTACAGTCCCTTGAGTGAATATAATTACTGTTTTTTTAAGCAATTTCATATAGTAACTCAGATAAAGTGCTCTAGTTTTTGTAAAAATTAAAATATCTCTTATCATGAAGGTCATTTCGACAGTCAATAACATAGAAACACATCAGAATTGAAAAATTGAAAATTTGTTCATAAACCTTTGGTACGGAATGGACCGCGCTTATGTTATTTTTTGTCAATTCTTACCTATTTTTTCCCATTTTAGTTATAATAATTTATTTTTCTCTTCTTAATTTTAGCATATTTTTCTTTAAATGTACTAAAAAAAATCTAAATCAACAAAAATTCTACATATCTCAAATTTTTTTTTTTTTTAAAGTTGTCGCAACCAGTCGGATACCTTAAAGCATTACGAAAACTACTGATTAACAAACATTAAACTCAGTTTCAATAATTAGAATAACGCATAACATGTTAACTCATTCTTTGAAATTTCCCTTAACTCCACTCGTGTACTTTTACCGTCAGTTCCGTTTGACATGCAATAACCTCATCATTCTGCGTGTTAGGTTCTTTAGTCGGCCATCCCGTATAGTGGATAGTGACGCTGACTGCCTGTGCCATAGAGCCTGGGTTCGAATCCCGGAGAAAGCATGGATATTTGTAAATGTATAATACCCCTTCGCGCGCACATGAGTGTACTCTAAATAGCCATCGAGCCACAAGTCCTCTCGTGAGGTTTGTGGAAGGGGAAGAGAGGTGAGAAGCCTCTGACCACACTCAGGGTGCTCTCCCTCAAAATTGGAGTGAAACCGAGCCTAATTGAACTGTATCACCTGCATGGTACTCAAAGCTACGGCTAATGACAGGCGTACAATATAGCCAGATGACCTCTATCTGACTACGTCAGACAGGTGGCATTAGCAACCAAACATATTGTGACCATACGGGCCCCTTTCTAAACCAAATACTTGGTCATGAACCCTTGAGTGAAATAACTATTTCAATGTACAAAATAAAATTTACAAATTCGACTTTGATATCTGGAATGCTAAATGCTGAGATAAATATAAATGTGACATTTTGATATAATTAAATATATTTATTCAAATTATATATAACTTCTGCTTTAAAATACACTGCTGGCCACACAAAATGCAACACCCTGAAGGAAGCATGCAAATTATGTGAAATTTAAATCATATGCTGGCGGCGATGAAATATGCAAATCATTAGCATTATAGTGCAGACGCACATCACGGGCGACCGTAGCGCCACCCACAAGCGCCATATAAGGGAAAAACTGATTGGCGGTTTAAAGTGCGGCAATTTTTTTTTTCTTTTTTGCGTAAGCTGTTTACCTATGACTTGTGAAAGACATCGAGCGTCTTACGAACAAGTTTCAGAATTCAACCGAGGATGAATCGTAGCCTATAGGGATTATGGATTATCCTTCAGAGAAACTGGTCAACGTGTTGGATGAAACCAAGCAACTGTGATGCGGATCTGACATCGCTGGATGCAGGGGGAAACGAAGGACACAAATGTTGTCCCACAAATATTACCTATTATTTAATAATTAGAGATCAACTCATGGAATTTTTATCCACCTCTTCCAAGTTTTGAAATAAATTTGGTTCTTATTTTAAGATAATTCTTTTCTGTGCTGAAAACATGGGAAATATAACATATTTTAACAAGCGTATGTGGAAAGAGAGAGACAGATGTACCTAGCTATTAAAATAACACAAGCAACTATCAATATGGGTTCAGCGCTTCGGAAGAAATTTTGCATCGAAGAAATGCGTCTAAAACTTAAAGAATTTATTAGTTGAAATAGTCTATATATTCAAAAAAAATTTAGTTCCCGTTATAAATGTGCCAAGTGTTTTTCCAATGTGTAAATATCAAAAGTCGTCTTGACTATGTACTGGAGAAAACAAAATTTACCACGAGCGAAAATAAGCAAATAGTTGTTTGAAAGAGAAGATGGGATGTTGAAGAGATTACAGCACCAATAAAAGATGACTGCATCAAAGCGAAAGCTTAATTCAAATCAGAAACTAAATTCCCTTATCATCGATTAAATTAAAAATAACAGCATCAACAATAAAGTTAACGGCATGGCTGAAATTTCGAAAGTTAGTACTTAATGTTATGTGTAAGTCGTTAACGGCAAAGAAATCACGTAGCACCACAATCTCAAAATTTGATACGTTGCTCTCACGGACTATATCGCAACAAAATGTTTACTATTTTGCGGTATGCCTTCAAAAAAGTACTTTAGAATTGCTCCCTAACAAGTGTGGAACCAAAATTTTGCAATATTGGATTTTACAATGGTTTACCAGTTCATGTCAGTTAATATCATTACCTTAAATAGTCGAAACACTTCGAGGGACAAGTAGATACTTTAGCTAACCACACACACACAAATTTAGTTTATAGAGCAATACTTTTCTACCAAAAGTGACAGTTCCCAAATTAATAAACATCCGATACAAACCGCTAGATCTTTACAGACGAAGTTTGAAAAGCATACAGTTGAAATAATCTGCCACACACACACCCCATTTCCAGCCACTCCTATCTCCAATATTCGAAAAGAAATTTACTTTATTGGGTTACTTTAATATTTTTTGGAGAAAGCGTCAACACCACACACACAGACACACAACAGCCGATATCCATTCTAATGTTTCCTGAGAGATATTTCGCAAAACGTCCATCGTGAAAAGGTTCCTAATCCATTAAACCCATATAAAATTACGCATCACATTTCTAGGTGCATTCAGATCGTTTGATATGCTCTACCCCAACATGAACTACGTCTTATTAACAGAGCTTTTTATATTGTCGCGGTCTTTCAACCACAGGTGTAAGAGGGTTTGAGTAAGAATCAGACATATCTCACTTTAAACAATTCTATTTCCTTTCTCCACTTATTAGACTTTATAAGAAACGTGAGAAAATACTACTCTAATAACTAAACCCGAGGAGCAATCAAACTTATTCAGCTAACTACACACAGTCGATTCTCAATAATTCGAACTTTCGATAATACGAACCTCTTGCTAATTTGAAGTATATGCTCACAGCTCCTAGAAAAACCATTGATATTTCGAACTAAAACAATAAGTTTTGGTACCATTCGATATTTCGAAGTAAAATTTTCTGGCCAGACTACAACGCGTGATAATTCGAAGTTATCCTATAAAACTTTTAACATTCGAACCCTCACTATTATGAAATTAGATTCACTTCCCATACCTAATTATCCCACGAGAGGTTGTTTTTACTGAACTTATTTTCAGTCCAAATAAAGCATGTTGATAGAATAACTATTTTTGTTTATTATATTTCCGATGCAAAACGTTTGCTAAGCTGAGTTTTGATTTATCCCTAAGCCATTTTTTTCTTTCTCCATCGATGCCCAAGCTTTTGGTGTTTAAAGGGCGAACTACTTTCTTTTTTATTCACTGTGCAGTAATGAGTGATGCATCATTTTACAAATATTACACAATAATTTTGATTTGTGAGGAATATTTAGCACTAATAATGAATCGAATTTAAACAGAAGATGTTTTTTTTTTTATATATGTGAAGCACTCAAGCTACATCCAAGCTGATTCAGCAGAATCATTTTAAGGTAGCGAATTGAAAGTGAGAAATAAACTTTAAAAAATGTACGAGACAAAGAGAGGAGACAGAGAGATTTAGCTTTATCTTACAATAACTAGTAAGATTTTGTGATGTGTAAAGGCATTTTTTATGTTATGGTTTGGCGTGAGTGAGTGATTTTAGGGTTTATTGGCGCAAGAGCCGATTTTGGCTATACTGCGCCAAACATTTGTTTTAATATCTGTGGTCTATATGGGAAGAGAGAAAGAAAGAATGAATTGAATGACAAGAAAGAGGGTCGAAAATAGAGAAGGATCACTAGGGTACCCCGGGTTCGTGAAGCCCGTGTTTACCAAAGAGAGTAAACCCCGTGGGAAAAGGAAAATATCACTAGGGCACCTCGGGATTGTGACACCCGTACTCACCTAATATATATATATATATCATTACATGAACATTACTTCTCGATTTCCTGTTTTGATGTTCTCTAGTACATTTATGTTTCAGTTTCGATTGAAACTACTTGTAGAATGCAGATTTAATTCAGTTGAATGAACTAGATGTTTTTTTAAAGAAAATATCAACATGCTATCATTTACGAATATTTGTATAGACTGTTTATATAGACAAACCAGAATCCTGAACCTAGTTGTCAAATGCGATTTTGATAATGGATAGCAACAACAACCCTCGCCTTTCTCTACTCACCAGTCGTATCGTACATGCTGGTTAACTGCATCAATTCACCTAGAGTGTACCAATTAAAAATAGAATAAAATATCTGCTAAATTTCTATAGATTTTGTTTGCGATAGAATTATATTTTAGTGCAAAATACAATGTACATAAAATAACATTATTTATTCAGAATTGAACAGAAAACAATTATTTTGGGTGGAACGAAAACCGGAACTGTGTGTGTGTGTGTGTGTGTGTGTGTGTGTGTGTGTGTGTTGTGTGTGTGTGTGTGTTGTGTGTGTGTGTGTGTGTGTGTGTGTGTGTTGTGTGTGTGTGTGTGTGTGTGTGAAGAATTACCGAGCGTATTCTTGTTTTAATTAAATCGAATGTTGGTGAAGCTTTTCAGGTATTACATTAAGGTTATTTCTGTAGAGAAAGAGAATTTAGGGGTAAGCTTAATGGGTTTTTTTATATTTTCATTTTATTATCTATGTAGACAATACAGTCACACAAACATAGAACAAAAGACGATGGATGCAAGCGTACATCACATTATAATTGTAAATAGTGGCAGGCAAATATTCCCTGAAATGTAGGTTTATACACAAAACTCACATGAATTCCGTGGAAGACTCTTGCGATAGGTGGACAATTATCGTACGATGTGTCTACATAAAGACTACTTTAACTTCATTGACTACACAATTTTCGAGTGTTTAAAGCCGGAATGGGCATTAAGTTGATCGTGATCGACCACGGTGAATAACCAAGACATTTTGGGAGGACAGCCTTCCCCAAGGCTTAATAATCGTTCCATCATACGAAGGTCAGGAAATACCGTATTTATTCTAATCTAAGCCGTTTCCCCAAATTCTCAACATGATTTTGTAAAAATTAAAAAATATTCTAAAATGTAATTTATCGATATCCAATTTTCGAAATTAAATTAAACTTAAAAGGAAAACTAAAAGAAGGGAATATAATTCGTTATTTTATCAGTATTAAAACTTGTAAATACATGCATGGAACTAACTGTATACAGTCGACTGTCGGTAATTCAAACGTTCGATAATACGAACCTCTTGCTAATTCGAAGTATATGATCAGCCCCTAGCTAAACTCTTGATATTTCGAACTAAAACAATATGTTTTGATACACTCAATATTTCGAAGTAAAATCTGCGGCTGGTCAGACTAAACGCACGATGATTTCGAAGTATTCGCATAAAACTCTCAACAATTTGAACATTCACTATTGTTAACGCCCCGCCTTTCTTTGATGATGTCATCGATAGGTGGCGTGCCTGTTCCCTTATATAGGCATGTTTTGTAAATAAAATTGAGAGTGTGTGTTTTACAGTTTACTTGCTTGTGTTGTGAATTCCTGTGTTTGGTGCGTGCGTAAATATATCTTCTCCCCCTGTTGCCATGGTTACATGCAACAACTATCACGCAGAATCCTGTAGCAGACAGGTTGGAGCTTACATGTTTTGTGTTGTATTGTCTCTGCGTGCTTCCCCTATAACTTGATGAATATCTGTCTGCCATCTGTGTTTCCCGGTTCCTCAAGCAAGAAGACATTTTTATTGCTTTCCTTCTTCAAGTGGACAATAGACAGGCCGCATTTATTGTCAGCCATCCACATCTTTCGTTTAACACGTGGCATTGCAAAACATGCATTTTCAGAAAGGATGGTCCACTATTGTGAAGAAGATATGCGTAGAATTGTGAAGATGCGTAGGATCGTTTTTAATACATAAATGTAATCTTTTAATACATGACTTTTAACTTCTGTACAATATTTATAATCTATAATGTTTTATTATATAGTTTCATTTAAATGTGTTAAAAAATTTCTTTTCGTGTATTTTGGGAGTTTTTCCTTCCCTCTTGATAATTCGAACTCTTGAAAATATGAAGTTGTTTTTATTGGTCCCTCTAACTTCGAATTATCGAGAGTCGACTGTATATAAAATTGCTATAAATATCCATCCATTTTCCCCCTTCGATTCTAAGCCACGTCCGATTTTCAGTAGCATTAGCATTGGGGCAAAAAGTGCGGCTTAGATTCGAGTAAATACGGTATTTTAAAAAATACGGTGGAAAAAAATCGAATGATAAGAGAAAATTTCGTTGAATAGAAAATGTACTTCGCTATTTGGAGGTTATTTTACGAAGAGAAGCGTACAAGTTCGCGAAAAACTTCGTGAAGTAGAGAAACTCATAAAATAGAGGTTCGTAAGATGGAGGTCCAACTGTATTACATACTTTCTTTTAGTTCACTACACCTACGCCACTAGGTGGACCGCAACACCTTAAATAAAATTTGAAGTAGCCCGTAGCCTGGAAAAGTTTGCCCACCCCTGGTT
This sequence comes from Trichonephila clavata, assembly GCA_019973975.1. Taxonomy (NCBI): domain Eukaryota; kingdom Metazoa; phylum Arthropoda; class Arachnida; order Araneae; family Nephilidae; genus Trichonephila; species Trichonephila clavata. The sequence continues at coordinate 126,313 of BMAO01025350.1, forward strand.
TAAAGTTACTGTTAACTCCCGTTAGACAGGTAATTAACAATTAGTTATTTACACAAAGTCCTGGAGGGCCAAGATCGTTGCAAATTAAAAAATCCTCAAAAGAAAATTAACATGAATTATTACGCACACACACATATATAAAAAGAGATCTTTGCATAGTTTCCTCCAGTAGTATAGTAAGTGGGACAGATCTATACGCGGCTATACTAAACCCTTCAGGACTCTTTAAGAAAAATATTTATTTCAACCAACTTTCACCTAGTGAAGGAAGCGTGATTATGCAAATTAAGTATATTATATAAATTCTGTATTGGCGAGTTGGCAAGTTAGTTGGCGAGTTAGTTGGTTAGTTGGAGAGTGAAGGATCGCGGAATGATTAAGTGCATTTGGAGTTTATCATTGAAGATTACTGAGAGTGGATCAATCGATGGTGATTAAATCAAGATAAGGATCGCCTTCAAGGTTCAAGAGTAGAACTCAACTTCATAAAAGTACAGGTATCGTGATCCTTATTTAAATAGAAGCCTAGCTTATTAGTGCGTGAGGTAGTTGATATTGGGCTCGTTTAAGTTATCGTATAATCAGGTGAGGGTCCGTATTATTATTCCCAGGCTATGAGTCTCACCTCTGCGCTCTACTATCTGATCTGTTATCTTAATTAGATTGTTATTGCGTCTGTTTGATATTTTGATGACAATAAAATAATTAGAGTGAATCATGTCTACTGATTATTCAGTTTATCCCACACGCCTAGTCGGGTCTGAGGGTATACAAGGGGTATCAGAGGGAAGCAGGAACCAACCAGCATTACAGTAAGAAACTAGGAAAAATACAAAAAAAGAATATTTGAAAGAACACGGAAACTTTTCAGGTTTTATTTACATGCCTTACTGGTGTTCTATGAATGAACCCTCAGTCACACGGCGTTTTACAATGCAATAGCCCTATTTCCGATTTATTATCTCACGTAGTTCTGCTCCCACTCCTGAACTGTTTTGTTGGTTGATCCCTATCTTCAATACTTCGTACGAAATGCCCGTTGAGCCAACAACACTGATTCAGATTTTGTTGATTCTAATATACAAAAAAATCTTCCTTTTTCTCTGTGAAAACCCCATTTTTATTTACTAACTGCCTTCAGTGGTAAGTGTACTGAAATCTGCCTCCAGCTGCTAAAAATAAACTTGAGTTGTTTTTTTGCATTTTTTCAAATTTTCTTTTTTGATAGGTTCATCTTCGTTTATTCTCTATAGCGCTTCGAAACCTCGGAGGGAATTGTGAATTACCCTGCATATATATATATATTGAGAAAAGAAATTTTTTTAAAAAAATAAATGCATGCAATTAAAAAAAATTTAAGAATTAGAATCATTAATTAGAGTAATTTAAAAAATAACCAATGCGAAGTTAAGCAATGTTCAGAACAACAAGTGAAGAGCCCTTTAAGGTACAACTAATTTCTTTCTCATTCGATAAATGATTTTTTATAGAATAATGGAAGAGACAAATAAATGCTAGTTAATGTTCATATTTTCAAAAATTTCAATTAAAAACTGAACTTAAGTATACATAAACATTAAAAAAAGATATCCATTCATGAATAACAGAAATATAAAAAAAAAAACTTGAATTAAATTTTGAATACAGGTTGTTTTTCAATAATTCATTAAACCAAAACGAATTCTATTTTACTTAAATATGAACATGCAGAGTGTGTTTTTATACTTATCATTCAATACAATATTCATAACATATTCTATAACAAAAAAAAACGACTCATCAAGAAAGAGTTGTCAGATAGAGACAAAAATTGGTGGGTACAACGATAATATACAGAATAGAAAATAACTAAAGTTTCAGAACAATTGAACGATTTATTTCGAAGTTACATATTTATAAAATCACGAGCTCAATAAGGTGTTGACCCACCTCTAGCCTGGATGCAAGCTGCCACACGACGTGAGATAGAGTGATAAAGCACCCTGATGGTCTCCTGCGATATTTCTTGACAAACTTGATTTAATTATTCGGTCAGGTCATCAACATTCCGTGATAGATGCAGTCGTCCTCCCATCCTTTTCCAGACACGCTCGATTGGAGAGAGATCTGACATTCTGGCTGGCCAAAGAAGTAATTGACAAGCTGTTCATAGCAACAGATGCCATATGTGGTCTGGCATTATCTTGTTGAAAAATAAGGTCAGGGTACTGCAAAAGGAACGGTGGCAAAAGAGTTTTCAGAATGTCATCGACGTACCCCTGTGCTGTAAGTGTGTCTCTAATGATGACCAAAGGGGTCCGGCTGAAAAAGAAATGGCCCCCCCAGACTGTAACTCCAGGTTGAGGGCCTGCGTGGTGTGCAATAGTGAAAGCAGAATCGGCCAGCAGCCCTGGGCATCTCCAGACACATCTCCGATGATCGTCAGGACACAGTTGGGAGCGGGATTGGTCGTTAAACACTATACGTCCCCAGTCAGCATGATTCCAACATGATTGAGCCAAGCTCGACAGTAATCTGGCTCAATAATGTGCAGGCTTGAGTGGCAGTTTGCGTAGTGGTCAGTATGAGTATAAATACCGTTCTATCAGCCGTCTGTGAATGGTCATGGTGGACATTTGTGTGCGGGTCACACGTCTGATGGTTGATAACGATGAATCAGGTGACAAGTGACAGTAGATCTACTTTGGCCCTAGGTCAAACGCTACCATCATGACGCTGAAATCTGCCATTGTCCACCTATTCTAGCCAGTATCTTTTAATGGATGCATCGTTTCGACCGATATGACAAGCGATTTTCCATTTGCCCAACATGTCTCATTCAATCCAATGATACGACCTCTTTCAAACCCCAGCAGTTGCTTGTAATTAGCTCGAATCCTATGGCAAGGCATTTTTTCAGTCGTTGAAAGGAATCTAAATCGCAATGGAGCAGAAATTTTGACCATTTGATTAAGAATCGCTTCTTATAAACACCTGTTGAATGCGCAGTTCTGATGCGCTGTAGCTCCCTCTATTCATTCATTGGACACCATATTTTAATCATTTGCATGTTCGGGACAAATTTCTTTGGGTACAAAATTTCATTACAATCGGGCATCTCCTTCGACGTCTTATTTTTTTTATTTTTTGCTAGAGAGTGTATATATAATTGTGCAATAAATAAACAAATAAAAAATCACCAAAAGACCGAAAAATATATTCATCATTAAATCTTGTTTGAACCTAAATTTTAGTAATGATAATTAAAGATTACTAATATATCTATCTAATTCCATGTACTAGCCGTTACCCGATAACTACGCTGGGTATATTATTTATACTGTGGATTACATAATGTTTAAAATTATTGGCATTTAAGTTATATCTTTAAATATTCGATTGTATTAAAAACATTTGTATTAAAACAACGAAATAAAAATGCTTGCGAAATTTGAAGTCCTTATATCAAATAAATCAAAAACTATAATTTTTTTATCTATGTGCTCTGTAATGTCTCTTAGAAGTAAATTTTTGTAAAAAAAGTTCTTAGCGGATCTCTATTCAATAAAAGAAACAATCTTACCAAGTCTACATGTAAAAATTTAAAAATATCAACTTTATCTAGAGCGCCTCCTTGAAATCTCGCAACCTTTGTGAGTCGATTTCTAGAAATCCGCACTTATCAGAAAAGTACTCAACAAAAAAATAATTTTGAGAAATTCCAAGTGTGTAAGTATAATAGTTCAAAAACGGAATTGTATTATTTATACTCCCCGTAGCCCCTCCTGTGAGTCGATTAACACAAAACCCGTTCATAGAAGAACTCTTCTCAACAAAAGAAGCATTCTTATTAAACTTCACGTCTGTAGTTTTAATAATTCCGGGAATCTGATGAGTGAGTCCTTTTCTCGTTTCTATATACACTACTAGGATTCAAAAGTTCCTGGACTGAGCCTATAATGCAGAAAATTTTGTAGTAGAGCGACTACGATAACATTTCTGTATATATTATTGCATTCTTCCTCTTTTCTAAAAAAAGTTTGTTTCAAATCACGTGGTCGGTGGGTCGCCTTGGCGTCGTATTTGATAAGCAGATGTATTTAGTCACCGGCGATTGAAAGAAATTTCGTTTGTTGAGCGGGTGATGGATATTAATTTTTGTGTTCGTTTTGGAAAAAGTGCTACGGAGACTTACGAAATTTTAAAACATGGTGTAAGGCTGTGACAGATTATCGTGAACTCAAGCTTTTGAGTGGCATCAACGTTTCAGAGAAGGCAGGGAAAGTGTCGAAGCCGACAAACGCTCTGGACGTTCGCAGACTACCCACACCGCTGAAAATATCAAAAAAGTTTCTGCGGCGGTACGTAAGAACAGGGTTCAAGCAATAGCAGTATCGTTTTGAATATCCTCGGTCACATCTCATTGGATACTGACAAAGGATCTTATAAAATAGGTTCTCAACGTGGGCGATAACGCCCCCTTGTGGGCGTTTGAGGCTTTCAGGGGGCAGTAAAAGATCCAGAAAAATTAGGGGGCGTCGAGATGGCATGGAAGAGCTTTGGCAGATTAACCAAAAAAGGCTAAGAAAACACGCTAATTATGTACTAACAAAAGTAAACCTTAATATTGTTTACCTTATATAGATTGTACGAATTGAAATCATTTCTATATCACATGTACGAAAATTCACATATTTCGGTAGTTCGGGTAGTGGAAGAAAAACTTAAAGATGATATTACATTCAGACCTATTTAATTAAATGATATAGTGCATTTTAATTTCTGAAGTACACGTGTTGTCTTCGTCTGTGAGCTGTATGAAGCATGTTTCGTCCACTGCATTTCATTACGTTTATTATCCAAGAAACGTAATTAAGTGTGTTAACCAGGAATTAACGTGTGGTTCTGTAAAGACTGAAACTGTCAATTTTTATTTATTTTGAAAGCAATAGTTTTTATTATGAATTACTTCGTATCATAAAAACCCTTGCCTGTCTGTATAGCAGGTAAGCTGAAACTTTTATTCCACTCTTTTAAATGAAGGAAGAAATTCAGTAGCGCACGTTTCAATTCCAACAATATCCCCTCTATGACTAAAATATATAATATTACACATTTAAATATATTTGTGGCAATAGATATTTCAGATTCTCAAGTAAAAAAAAAAAATTTATGCTTTAGAAAAAAAATGAAATGAAAAGGCATATTCTTCTAGCAATAGGATATTTTTTAAAACTTGTTTTCACCATGTATTACGTACACTTTTTCTAGAGTGGGAGGGGTGGTATCGAAATTTACTAGAAAAGGAGGCTCAAGTTCAAAAAAGGTTGGAACCTATGATCTATACATACATAGGGTGTGTCAACATATCATTTCCCGCATGTTAAACGAAGACTAATTTGCAGATGAAGTTAAAAGTGCATCATAGGCTGAATTAAAGGATATGGCTAAAAATGGATTCCAGAAATGTTTCGATGACCTTTACAAGCCATGGCAAAAGTGTGTTGTTACTCAAGGGTCTTATTTCTATGGAGGATGTGTTTCAGCGTTTTAATTGGTAATGCGTTTTTTAGTTACAGACTCAGGCTGGAAACTTTTGAATCCTACTACGTAAATATCTCTGTATAAAATTCCTGATCATTTTTATTTTTCATATATAATTTACGAATGTACTCTTCATTCTTTCATTAAAACATAAAATCATAGCCAGCATCATTTATACTGAACCCACCGAAAAGTACCATTAAAATACAATTATGATTAAAATCCCCATTCAAAGTCAAAGAGCTGGCTGTTCCATAATTAAGACTACATATTTTATTGGAACAAATCATTCTTTCACAGAAAAATATTCATTAAACTTCGTCTGATTATCTTTATGTAGTGAATAACTCTTTCTTAATGGTTTTAAATAAAGAAAAGAACTTAGTAGGGGGGAAAACATTAAAAAAAACGCGATCTAATGATTCTGTTTATATTTTTGTCCATTACTACTTCTGTCACAGAATGTTATTCAAATCCATTTCCCGCGCAAGAAAGACTCCGGAGGCCTTTACTGTTCACTAATGAACCTCTCATTTAGGAATTTCAAGTGAATCTTCGCTAATGGTGGAAGATTCTTCGCAATTATTATAAGTTAATGCTTTAATTTATTGAATGAAAATTAGAACACACAAAAAGAAAAAATCTGTTCGGGAAATAATATTTCATAAAGAGTCTGAAGCTGTAATTTAATAACAACTATAAAATTATAGGTAAATTTTATCTAATATATATTATTTTACACATGTAACTTAATACTTAATTCTGCAATGATACTAAGCGATGCTGATGTTTCTAAAGTTAAAAGTTTCTTAATCTATGCAATAATTAGGTTCTATAAGATAAAGTTTGCAATCAAACAATAGTTTTAACTACAATAATACACTGTATTTGTGATTTGTGTCGTTTTTAAAAAACACAAATATAGGTATTCATTGTTTAATACCTACTCGTATATTGTTTTGAAATTGATATAAACAGTAATATAAAACACAAAGGAAAACAAAAGAATACGACACCAAAATTTAGTATGCCTTGAACCATTAAAGAAAATATGCCTCATTATTAAATTTTTTTCTGCATAAAATTTCCGACTTTAAATAGTGTTTTTTAAACTAGGAGTCGTGACCTAAACTTGCAGCTGGGATCACCGAAAATTTTAAGATTTTCGATACATCTGTTTGTAAAAAAGTAACTTGTTTGCCTTTTACAAGTTTTTTAACGCGTTGTATCTGATATATAATCAAGATAAGAAAATACATACAATGAAGAGCTTTTCGTACTTTTTGAATTGATGCTTTTATTAAAAAAGATAACTTAATGTGTGTGGAGAACCATGGAGGGGAAAGAGTCGTTAGAAATGTTTTAGGGAATTTTTATGAGAAAACAACGAAATGAGTCATAAAAGAGATGAGTTGTAAATAGTAATAAATGAACGTCTTCGGAGTCTTGAGAAAAACTTTAAATACAGGATGCCCAGCCTTAAGGCAGTGTTTCTCAAACTGTGGGTTGTGACCCCCAAGGGGGGGTGATAACTCTGCGAGGGGGGTGCGAGCATATTGAAAAGTCGAAAACAAGAAATTATTTTTAAAAATTTATTAACTTACTCAAAGTAAACAACAAAATATAAAAAACAAAATGTGCATTTACACTTATAATACACTAATATATCAGTACTGTGCAATGTCTTTTATAATTAATTTAACAATACTAAGTTAAGACCAGGTTTAATAATTACCAATGACTCCATATAGGCTTGTCATACATAAAATTAATAACAAAAATTAACACTTGTCTTGATAATTTGTGTACGGTTTATAATTAATCCCTTAAAATAAGCAAATCCTCTGAAATAAGGAAATCCTTCCAAACACACACTGTCAAGGTCATTTTATGGCATTCCAAAGCCTTCGGAATAATTCTATGTGGCTAACAGTGCACAGAAAATATCGCACTTCGGAAAGACGTATATATACGTCCGGGGCAATTAACACATTGGCTGAGCGAGATATTTATGTACCCCGGCAGCCCTTAAGAGGTTAAAGTCATTTCCGTAGGTTTAACTCCAGAGTATAGTATTGTTGAATTCAATACATTTTTGTTATTGTATGTTATTGTTGCGAGGAAAATTATGATTGAATATTAGGTCAGAAATATTGAAAGTTTGAGAAGCACTGCCTTAAGGGATTCAAAAGTTATGGCTTATTATTACGGAACTACCCGTCAGAATGTAATCAACTGTTCCTCCGGGAATTGGAAACTCCTCCAAGATTTTTTGGGTCAAGTCCGATCGGCTGCACGTGCGCGCATTATTCGGTAATCGCAGACGATAAACTTGCTACATTGACTTCATAAGTATAGATGTGGATGCCACAAGAAAAGGTGCAGTGCTTACTATGGTTAACGGTATTTAAAACAGTCACGCGTGGACAGTAACGTGTTCGAACAAAATAGAATGTCGACCCTCCGACACCAAAATCTATCCACCAATGGGAAAGAACGTTAAAGGAGACGGAAATTTTGGTATTTTAAAAAATTGGGAATTATCCAAAAGTTTTCGTGATAGGAGAAATTGTTGATCGTGTGAGGGATTCCTTTTGTAGAAGTCTTGGTAAGTCTGTTAGGCAAGACAGTAATGACTTTCCATTCTGTGCACTCTGATGGGTAGTTCCGCAATAACAAGATATAACTTTTGGATACTTTAAGCCCGGGCACCCAGTATTTCCTTATGAATATTAGTGCGGAAGGATTGTCAAGCCATTCAAAAAATTATTTTTGAAAAAAATCACTCATTTGCAACTAAAATCACAATTTGTTGAGTTATCAACAGATTCGAGGTTTCAAAGGGATTTTAGTACGAAGTTACGATTTTAGGCTAGGAGTTATTAAAGTATTTCGTAAACTGAAATGCAGTATATTTTACATTTTACGACGCCTTATTTATGTGAGAAGATATTTTTGTCAAGCAACCATTAAATCAAAACATCAATCAAATCTAAAGAATATTGAGGAAGTACTTCCTTCGCGGCAGTGTCGACTACTATTCGAGGATTTAATAACAATTAAAAATAATCAAGCACGTTCTTCCCATTAATATTTAAATCCTGCATATGTGGCTGTTAGTAAAAGGCGATGATCTCAGAAGTGAACTCAAAATGACTGCACTTAATAAACAGATTATATTCGTATAGATTATGTATAATTTACTTTGTTATTACGTTATGTGTCGTAAAATCCGGCGTATAACGCGCATCGTTATATAACGCTCACATACCCATAGTTTCAAACTAAAGTTTTTAATTTTTAGGTACATTCGCAGTATAACGTCACTCCCCCCCCCACTTTTTTTTTTTTTTTTTTTTTTTTTTTTTTACGAAAACACCTAAAACGTATGTATGCAGTCCTCTTATGATTTGAAGTAATTTATTCGAGGTATTATTCCAATCTTTAGAAAAAATATTGTGCTTCTGAAACCACAACCCTTTAAGTTTACAAAAGGAATGTCATTTTCTTTTAAATAAACAGTATTTCGAATATACGTAAAAAAGTCTAATTTCTTTTTTTCTAAGATCATCTTTTTTTTATTTTTAGAGCTTTTGTTTTAATACCCGGCGTATACCTCGCGCCCGTACATTCTGATCACATTTTTTTATGTTAAAAGTGCGCGTTATACACCGGATTTTACGGTAATATATTTTTTTTTCTATTTTGTTACTTAATTAAAATTTCTATATCTTAATTTTCAAAGTAACAATTAAAATTAAAATTAATAATTAGTAATTAAAAATTAATTACTACAAAGCAATAATATACTCCAATTTAAACATATATAGAAGCACTCAATTGTGTGTAAACTTTGAGCAAAGCTAATGGGATCGCACAAACTTTTTGCACAAAAAATTAAGTCGTCACCCCTAAGGTTTAAGAACCCCTTGTAACGAGTCCTATACGCGATTCTACTAATAATCTCCTCTTGGGTAAAATAATCTTTTTTCTGTGATTTCAGTTTAAAACCACTTTCTATAAAGAAGGCTTGGTTTTATGAGAATTAGAACTTCTACTTAAGTGTTAGTCGTAAAGTAGGTGAGATGATGGTTGAAGGTTGAGATCGAAGAAAGCATAACGTTAGCGATCGGAGGTCATATAGTTAATCCAAGTAGAGTATTAATCAAGTATTGAAGCAAGAGCGCTCAATAGATAAGATAAATGCTCTTATTTCTATTTATTTAATTGATTAAGGTTGATTGCTCTTTGGGTTTAGTGATTTAAGGTATCCGACTACCCTAAAATTATGAATTTTGTGAAAATTTGACAATTTTTTTTGTGTGCATGATTTTATTTTATAGACCATCTTATTAGCTTTATAAAAATGCAAAGTTTATTATTTTCCTTTCACTTGAATAAAAACTACAAGTGTTTTAGTAAAAGCAGATGCCATTACTTTAACCAAGATGTCACACTTTAAAACGCGTTTTACTCAAAACGTGTTTTTATGAAAATACTCAAACAATGCCACCGATTGCTGAAAAAATTTTGAAAATAATTAACTAAAATTTTTTGTGTATGTTCTGTATAATAGTAGAAGTGTTTTAACTTTCAAATTTATCAATCACTGTTTTATTACAAAATTTACAGCCCCTTATGTGAATATAATAACGGTTTTTTTTAAGTAATTTCATATAATAACAAAAATAAAGTTCTCTAGTTTTTGTAAAAATTAAAATATCTCTTATCCTGAAGTTCATTTCAAAACTGAATAACATAGCAACACATCAAATTTGAAAAATTGAAAATCTGTTCATAAACTTTTAGTACAGAATGGACCGCGTTTGTGTCATCTTTGTCCAATTTTACCCATTTTTTCCCCATTTTAGTAATAATTGTTTCTTTTTCTATTCTGAATTTTAGCATATTTTTCTTAAAATGTACTAAACAAATCTAAAAACAACAAAAATATCCCCATACCTCCTTTTTTTTAAAAAAAAAAAAGTTATCGCAAGTAGTTGGATACCTTAAGTGGATAATTAAGTTGTTTGAAGCTGTTAAGTGATATAGTCAATAAATTAGTGTTAGTTGTTAAAATGGTTGATTGATCTTTACTCGTATTTCCCAACACCCACGATCGATGGGATGCAACACCCTGGTCAAGAACCTGGTCGACACTACAACTTTTGAAATATTGATTCTCAAATGGTAAATTTCAAGGTTTCTTTTATTTATGCAATGGCTTAACTCACCGTTTCTCAAACTGTGGGGCGCGCTTCCCTAAAGGGGCGTGATGCCACTGCGAGGGAGATGCGAGCATAATGAAAAGTCAAAAACATATTATTTTTAAAAAAATATTAATTTACTGAAAGTAAACAAACAAAATGTATTCTGACACAATAAAAAATAAAATTTACATTTGCACTTATAAATGCATCTCTACTGTACAATGTATTTTCTAATTAATTTAAGAATACCAAGTTAAAAGAAAAAGTTTAATAATTACCCGACACCCCTTGAGCTTTTCATATATAAAATTGCATGCAAAAGTTAACACTTTTCTTAATGATTTGTAATGCTTTTAAATAATATCTTAACTGACGATTAAAAGTTAGGCGAATCGCTCCCCAATGCCTTCGTTTTCGACGTAGGAGCACGTATGTAATGTATTAGAGGCAATGGAAGTAAAGGAATAAAAATAACCAAATTCTCTGATATAAGTAAATCTTTCGCAAACACTGTCAATGTCCTTTTATTACATACTAAAGCCTTCGGAATAATTTTATGAATAACAGTGCACAGAAAAGATCGCACTTTAGAAAGACGTATATATACGTCCGGGAAATGTAACTCATGGGTTGAGAGAGACGTATATATACGCCGGTGGCACTTAAAAGGTTAAAGTCGTCTTGTAGCTTTAGCATCAAAGTATAGTATTATTGAATTTCTGCATTGTTATTTGTGTGGAATGGGGGCACGATGAAAATGATGATTGAATATTGGTTACAAATATTGAAAGTTTGAGAAGCACTGGCTTAACTACAATCAACCAATTCTAAAATAAGTTGGTAAAGAAAATTTAAGAATAAAAAAAAACATCTGAACTACCTCTTTAAAGAATAACTTTCCTAAGAGATACTCTGCTTTGCAATAAACATTTTTTGTCGCGAAAACTATCTTCTCGGCTTAGATGTTCATTATTCTGGAAGCTGTTATAGGGTCGCATCAATCATTCCCGTGACAGCAAATTTATTCTAAAGGCTAGAAGAAAAGCATCCCAGTGACACTGAACATGGTATTCTCTGAAAAGATATCATTCCGTGAGGATTATACAGGATAATATTCTTCGCTTGTAGCTTGTCAAGCGTCCCCAACTACCGAAGTTCGTTAGGATCTTGTTCAACATCTCCAAAAAACATGTTTTGTTTTGCAGATTAGGAACACACACCAGAAAAAATGGCGACACTGTTAAAAAAATTCTGTTAAGTAATTATTAAGTGCTTAAGACTGCTTTAAAATATTGTTGGCAATTTAAAACACTATATTGTACAACAAAAAATTATTATTTTAAAACATGATTATTTGTTGACACATATTTTATTTAATTATTATTTATAAGTTACATTTCATAATAGATGTCTTAAAAGAGTAGAAGTATTTTATTATACTTATTACTTTGATATATAATCATTTAATTATTATTTATAAGTTACATTTCATAATAGATGTCTTAAAAGAGTAGAAGCATTTTATAAAAACTATTACTTTTATATATAATCATTTAATTATTATTTATAAGTTACATTTCATAATAGATGTCTTAAAAGAGTAGAAGCATTTTATAAAAACTATTACTTTTATATATAATCATTTAATTATTATTTATAAGTTACATTTCATAATAGATGTCTTAAAAGAGTAGAAACATTTTATTATACTTATATATATTCATTTAATTATTATTTATAAGTTACATTTCATAATAGATGTCTTAAAAGAGTAGAAACATTTTATTATACTTATATATATTCATTTAATTATTATTTATAAGTTACATTTCATAATAGATGTCTTAAAAGAGTAGAAGTATTTTATTATACTTATTACTTTGATATATAATCATTTAATTATTATTTATAAGTTACATTTCATAATAGATGTCTTAAAAGAGTAGAAGCATTTTATAAAAACTATTACTTTTATATATAATCATTTAATTATTATTTATAAGTTACATTTCATAATAGATGTCTTAAAAGAGTAGAAGTATTTTATTATACTTATTACTTTGATATATAATCATTTAATTATTATTTATAAGTTACATTTCATAATAGATGTCTTAAAAGAGTAGAAGTATTTTATTATACTTATTACTTTGATATATAATCATTTAATTGTTATTTATAAGTTACATTTCATAATATATGTCTTAAAAGAATAGAAGCATTTTATTATAATTATTACTCTGATATATAATCATTTAATTGTTATTTATAAGTTACATTTCATAATAGATGTCTTAAAAGAGTAGAAACATTTTATTATACTTATATATAATCATTTAATTATTATTTATAAGTTACATTTCATAATAGATGTCTTAAAAGAGTAGAAGTATTTTATTATACTTATTACTTTGATATATAATCATTTAATTATTATTTATAAGTTACATTTCATAATATATGTCTTAAAAGAGTAGAAACATTTTATTATACTTATTACTTTTATATATAATCATTTAATTATTATTTATAAGTTACATTTCATAATAGATGTCTTAAAAGAGTAGAAGCATTTTATAAAAACTATTACTTTTATATATAATCATTTAATTATTATTTATAAGTTACATTTCATAATAGATGTCTTAAAAGAGTAGAAGTATTTTATTATACTTATTACTTTGATATATAATCATTTAATTGTTATTTATAAGTTACATTTCATAATATATGTCTTAAAAGAGTAGAAGCATTTTATTATAATTATTACTCTGATATATAATCATTTAATTGTTATTTATAAGTTACATTTCATAATAGATGTCTTAAAAGAGTAGAAACATTTTATTATACTTATATATAATCATTTAATTATTATTTATAAGTTACATTTCATAATAGATGTCTTAAAAGAGTAGAAGTATTTTATTATACTTATTACTTTGATATATAATCATTTAATTATTATTTATAAGTTACATTTCATAATATATGTCTTAAAAGAGTAGAAACATTTTATTATACTTATTACTTTTATATATAATCATTTAATTATTATTTATAAGTTACATTTCATAATAGATGTCTTAAAAGAGTAGAAGCATTTTATAAAAACTATTACTTTTATATATAATCATTTAATTATTATTTATAAGTTACATTTCATAATAGATGTCTTAAAAGAGTAGAAGTATTTTATTATACTTATTACTTTGATATATAATCATTTAATTATTATTTATAAGTTACATTTCATAATAGATGTCTTAAAAGAGTAGAAGCATTTTATTATACTTATTACTTTTATATATAATCATTTAATTATTATTTATAAGTTACATTTCATAATAGATGTCTTAAAAGAGTAGAAGCATTTTATAAAAACTATTACTTTTATATATAATCATTTAATAATTATTTATAAGTTACATTTCATAATAGATGTTTTAAAAGAGTAGAAGCATTTTATTACAATTATTACTTTTATATATAATCATTTAATCTAATCCTAAGAGTAACTAACTATCGAACCATGATTTTGAAAAGCATATAAACGAATACTTTTTTTTATATTTAGTATAATGAATATATAATTTAGAAGTGGATTTTTATTCATATTTTATACATCAGAGCAATTTTAACAAAAAACACCGGTTATTATTTCAGTTGATAGTAACTCTTAAAAATGTCTTTTTTTTTTCAAATGGGGCTACATTTGGGCACACAAGCCTTAGCAGACACAGCATTTTTCTCAAGAGGGAGAGCCATTTCAGTGGTGGCACTCTCTAGCGGCGTCTCTTGAAACTAAATTCTGACGCTTGAACTAATTTGAATTCAAGCTTTCTTCGGATGCTAAATGTAGTTGAGAGTACCAGAACAAAATTTATACTCAAAGGACCTTTTACACATGCCACATAATCACATGACATATGCATTCCTACGATTTTCTCATTCAGAAAATCTATGGATTCCAGTCGGTATCGAACCCGCAACCTTTGCTTACGAAGCGGACACGCTCCCTCTAAGCTACATAGCCAACACTGAAAATAATGTAAATTTTTCAAACATCCTGGTCCAAGCACTGTATTGAATGAAATCTTAGCTATATAAAGGCAAAATATTATTATTTAGAAACATTTTCCATAAAAGAAGTATGTTTTGAAAATATGTTATTCTTTCTTTACTTTAAGAACAAAACAAATTTCTGAAGAAATTTTGAGTGTTTATTTTTTTTTATTTCGTTTAAAAAGAACCAGTACACTGTTTTAACTTTCAGGAAATTCTAAGAAGTTAATCAGCTTGTTCTATATTACTAATTTCTAGGAAGGCTGACTTTTCTCGTATTAATATTAAATGTTGTTCCATTTTTTTTTAAATAAAGGTAAGAGCAAAAGGTTAGCCATGAAGTTTATTTTGTCACTCGTGAGTATTATGATATGTATCAATTTATTTTTACGCGCAGTTTTTCGTAAAAAAAAAAAAAAAACTCCTCATTAAACATTTGTTAAAGTACACATACACACACACACACAAAGAGTGTGTTTGTGTAATTTTGATATTATTCTTTCAGATACATTCTCAGTTTTAAGGTATATTTGTCATATTAATGAAAAAACATTCAAGCAATATTCAATCTTCAAAAGCACAACAGTCCTTTAAGGGCTTTGGCTGCCTCAACCCCATGCGTTCCTTCCACTTTCTCTATTTGTAGAGATTTTTCTGGAATTTTGAAATTTTTCTGTGTGTGTGTGTGAATACCATCAAACCATCTACTTGGTGGTCTTCCTTTAGCTCGTGTTCTCTGAGGTCTTTTTAAGTGTCCAGATCTTAAAGGAAAATGAAAAATAATTAGAAATGAAATGAAATTAATTAATAATCCAAAAAATAATGAAGAAATTAGAGAAATATTGTGCTGTAGAGGATACTATATACTATATACCAGGGGTCGGCAGCCTTTCAGCTTTGGCGTGCTAAGCCAATTTACCAATATACCACACTTTATAGGAGAAGTTTGTTACATTTTGATTTCCGCGATAATGCAAGTAGAGTTAGAAAATAGAGGTCACTAAAATAGATATTTACAATTTTATTACATATTACGAGGGCTGTTTTTAAGTAACGTCCGTTTGTTTTTTAAAAAATAATAGTATTTTGTTTCAGAAAATATTTTTTTTAGAATTGTACATACTTTAGCTATTTCTCTACATAGTGGACGAGTTTATAAATGTACTTGTCATACCTTAGAACTACTAAGTTTTGAAAATCCTCTTCAAAGAAGTCAGCCGCCAGGTCGGACAACCAAGAGTTCAAGTCCGATTTCACTTCTTCGTTGTCACTGAAGCACTTCCCACCAAGACTGTATTTGAGGTACCGGAAAAGGTGGGAATCGTTAGAGGAGCAGGCTCAGAGCTGCATGGTGCATGGTCCAAAACCTCCCAGCCAAAAGATTCGATTACGCCCAGAGTCGTTCGAGAAGTGTGAGGCCTTGCGTTATCGTGGAGGAGCAAAATACTTTTTGACAGCATGCCACTTTGTTAAGAAGGGTAAGTGGCCGTGAACTCTTGGCTGTCCGACCAGGTGGTAGACTTCTTTGAAGAGGATTTTCAAAACTTAGTTCTAAGGTATGACAAGTGCATTAATAAACTCAGCAAATATGTAGAAGAATAGGAAAATGTATGTACAATCGTAAAATAAAGGTTTATTTAAACAAAATATTATTGTTATTTTTTAAAAAAACAAATGGACCTCTTACTTAAAAAATAGCCCTCGTTCTTTTGCATCATTTAAAGATATTTCCTAACATAAAAGTAAACAACATAAAATAAATTTATTTCTTCATCAAAAATGTTGAAAAATTAAAATTGTACATGTATTTTTTAAGCATATTTATCAATTAAGAAGTAGACAACATAAAATATAAGTATTTCCTTCCATTCTAGTTAAATAAAAAAATACATAAAAATTTTAATGCTAACCTAGTGCTTGCACCTCTAAGCTTTCATATCGCAAAATCAGAGATATAATGTGTGGTTTTCAATTTGACACAATTCTGAGCATTCAGTTTTGTTAAACTATTTCTTTGTGGACTCAAAATTTTTATATGAGGAAAGATTTTTTACTTAGACATGTAGAACCAAAAATGGAAAGCAGGGTGCATACAGTTTTCTCTCTTCAAACGACTAAATCTCTTCCAGAAATGACATTCAATAATTTAAAAAATAGCTGTAAATTTATCTTTCGAGTTACCTTTAAGATTTTTCTCAATTCCTTAAATGTTCGTAATTCTGAAGATGTTTCCCAAACAAGGTAGGTCCATTTCAAATTCATCAACTTCCATCCACTCAAATATTGATAAATTTGTCAAGTGGTGCAGAGTGCTACTGAGATTCACAACGTGTGCCACATGTTGCACTTGAGCCATAAATTGCCGACCCCTTGTTGGCCTTTGCTCTTTTCGTCATGCAGATTTATCTGTGTTAACTTCTAACCGTATCTGACGTCATTGCAAATCGTGTTCGTTTTTCATTGGTCATGACATCAGAGGCGGTTAGTATATGTATTTTGTGTAATCGAGGTGAGTTCCAGAGATGTATGCCACCATGGCAGAGGACTTTAGATTAGTTCGTGGAAATTGTATTTAAGTTATGTTATCGTTTTTTTTTTATTTATGCACCAAGTGATAGTCATACACCTTGATGTGGAAATGTTTTAATAAACTTAAAAATTCAACTATTGTGTTCTTCCCTACAGAGTCAAACCACACGTTACCTGTAAATTTCAGGTAACACCCCAGCTATATACTTTACTATATTATACTATACATACGATACTTTACACTATAAAATGAACCACGAAAAAACTTGTCTTCTGAATTTTTAAAACTTTCTTTGTGGAAAAGATATTCTCTTGTACGCAAATGATAAAAATAAAAGAAAGTAAATAATGTCAATGTTGTTAAGTACTGACATAAAAAAAGGGAATCAAGTTTAGGTATCTGAGTTTTTTCATGATAAAAAGTCAAAGTAATTTTTATGAAAGAAAACAAGTATTTTGAAACTTTTTAGCATTTATTGTGATAAGAGAACATCTACTGAATAGTTACAAGAAAAAACCGTAGGTACACACATTTAACAGCTTCTCTTTAGTATTATTTTTTTTAAAAATATTTTATTCATATATATATATATATAGTAAAATATATATATATATGTTCGAAAACATTTTTTAAAACATGTAGTGGATGACACTTGATGTTATTACAGTCGTTAATATAAATATTAATTCATTAATTAAGTTTTATTTTTTAATTTTAAATATATTCTGCGTTATATATATATTTCTGACGAAGTCAAAACTAGAACCAACAAATGGCGCCAGTAAATTTTTCTAACGAATTTTTTCTTGGCTTCAAATATATTTTTTCAACTTGTAGTGGATGGCACTTGATGTTTATACAGTTTTTTTCAAATATTAATTCATTAATTAAATTTAATTAACTGAAATAAAATCTTTATTTGTTGACCTAAGCAAGAATTGACTTAATTTTTTTTAAATTACTTGTTTATATATGTTTATATCCTAATCTTCTTACCAAAGAACCTCTTGTTCCGATTATAATAATGATTTTTTCCCTCCCTATAACTGCGATCCACCCTACTGCAAACTTTGAGTTGCATCATTTACATAAAATCAAAACACATTACGCCCCCAGATTTTTCAAACCCAGTAGAAACTTTCTTCCATGATATCATTTATATATTCTAAATTGTATACTAGAAAGACATTGTAACAATAGAGCAACAAGACGGCCGTAACTGTTTTGATTGTCTAAAAGGAAGAACACTGCTATCAGTTTCTTTATTCAGCGTCTCCGATTCCTAAATTAGAATTTCAAACGAGATGTCAACTGATTTTTGCTTGGTGTTGGTAAACGTAAACTTCCCTCGGGGCCTAACAGGAAGAAACTGACAATTCCTGGATTTCTCAAGTGTATCTTTAGAGTAAGAACTTAATTAAACTTTTGTCTATATATAGCCCTGAAAAGAGTTTGTCAAAAATAATTTGACTAGTTGGACAATCAAAAGATTTGCCAGGGAGCATTGGTGACTCGGGATTGAAATTTTAGCAGTTTAAAAAACATTTCCAATATTATAATAGAAATTGTACGTTTTAGCGAGGATTTAAATAAAAAGCATGTACAATGGGAAACCTTTCATTTAATAAAAGTGAATAATACGTATAACCAAAACGAATGTATAGTTTAATACATGATAAATGAGAGGTGTGTATGATAAAACATATGTGATATATATTTTCAGTAACAATTTATCTAATTTTTTGTATAATCAAAAAAAAAATCCTTAAACTCAATATAATTACAGTCTTCTCTGAATATAATCACTTTAAAATTTTGATCATTTGATTTATCTATTTTTCAGTTTTAAAAACAGAAGCATTAAGTGATCGCTGAAGGCATCAACATTTTTGTTCCTCTGGTTGATTTGTTGGAGATAAATATCGCTCCCTTTTCAGGTGCCTTGGAACTAAAATATTATCAGTTTTATAGTTGAGAAAAAGTGCATATTTTAAATATAAATTTATAGTACGTAGTATGAAACTAAAATTAAGTATGATTTTTGTAAGGTTTTGCTAAAGGGAATGAATTAATAGAAGTTTATTTTATGCAAATTATCTTCTATATTTATTTAAAAATCGTTACATACAGTGGTGGCAAAAAGTCCTGAACACACTCATTTTTTAGCGTAATTTTTGTGTTTGACTTCATTTTTCGTCGTGAAATTATCGCACTATCTTAAATATTGTTATTGAATTTAATGTATTTTTTCATGCTGATTTCAAATCTGTTTGTAGATTTCATCTAAAGTAAATAGTTTCATTGATATGTTGAAAAACCCTTGACAAGAAAGCACAAGGTCACTGTAAGAATGAGTGAGTGTGTTTTCCACGAATGAAATGCTCCGTTATTTCAACCAATCAGAGAGAAGTAGAGATAAAGGGTTGAAAGAAAAAGGTGAAACGTGGTTTATTGTATTGAATGCAGCTATGTGTGTGTGCATGTGAAAAATAGTGTATTGAAAGTAATTTGAAGTGCGTTTGTGGAAAATATTGGAATTATGGCTAAATTTTCATATCTGCATGAGAATAAAAAGAAAAAAATAATACATTTGAAGGAAGAAGGTTATTCTATGCGCGAAATTGCTGCTAAAGTACCATGTGGCCTTTCTACTGTTGTGAGAACTTGGAAAAGATTTTCTGAAACAAATTTTATTACGGACAGGGGGCGAACAGGACGACCAAGAAAAACATCTTTACGTGAAGACAGGTTATTGCACAGAATTTCACTTTCAAACACAAAGCTTAATTCCTCGCAAATTTTGAAACAATGGACTTTGACATCAAATGTGAGTGTGTGCCCAACAACTGTTAGAGGAAGACTGCTGGAAATTGGGTTACGAGGCTGTAAAGCGCGCCTAAAACCATTACTGACTGAATTTCAACGCAAGAGGCGATTGACGTAGGCAAGGGAACATTCATTATGGACTATTAAAGACTGGGAAAAGGTAATATTTAGTGACGAGGAGTCAGTTTTGTATTTCTGGCAACCAAAGTACTGTAAGACGACGCACTCATGAGGAATTCAGCCCTCAGTGTCTGAAGCCTATAGTAAAGTACCCGACAAAAGTGATGGTATGGGGTTGTATGTCTTCTCATAGTGTTGGAAGACTTCCCATCGTTAGCAGAACAGTGAAAGCCATGGATTACATTGAAATACTACAAAATAAATTGCTACCAACTGCGAGAGATCTTTTTGGGAATCAGTCATGGATTTTTCAGGACGATAACGCCCCTTGTTATCGTGCAAAGGTAGTCCAGAAATGGTTGAAAGACTATACTGTGAATAGAATGAACTGGCCAGGAAACAGTCTCCCGACCTTAATCCGATAGAGAACTTATGGTTTAAAATTGGTTAGGAAATTTCAAAGAAAAACCTTCAAACAAACGTGAATTAACTGAAGCTTTAATATTTTCCTTCAACCATATTGTCACGAAAGATCTTCTTTTGAAATTGGTGCATTCCATGCCAAAAAGATGTAGAGCCGTAATTAAAGCAAACGGCTGGCCCATAAAATATTGATTTTCTAACATGTGACAACAATGTAATTTTCAAAATGCTTATTAAATATACCTTATTTGTTAATTTTCGTGTTATTTTTCTTTTCATATTATGTTATTCTATATTGTTTTATTCTGCACATATTTCACAATATTGTGTTCAGACAGCTTTACTACAAAAAATATTTTAGTCATTAAGAAACTAGTAGTAGATTTGAAATCAGCATAAAAAAATATATTAAAATCAATAACAATATTTAAGATAGTGCGATAATTTCACAACGAAAAATGAAGTCAAACACAAAAATTACGCTAAAAAATGAGTGTGTTCAGGACTTTTTGCCACCACTGTACCTCCAACATATACATTATTACAGTATTTTTCAAACTTTCAGTATTTGCAACCCAATATTCAATCACAATATACATCACGACGTCTCCCCTTTCCATACAATAACAATGTATTGAATTCAATAATACTATACTTTGATGCTATAACTACAATACGACTTTAACCTCTTAAATATCGCCGGCGTATAAAAAAAACTCGCTCAGTCAAAGCGTTATTTTCCCTGACATATATATATATATACGTCTTTCCGAAGTACGATCTTTACGGTGCACTGTTATCCATAAGAATTATTCCGAAGGCTTTGGAATGCAATAAAAGGACCTCGATAGTGTGTTTGCGAAGGATTTACTTATTTCAGATGATTTGCTTATTTATTCCTTCCCCCCTCCCCAATATGTCACATTCGGACGCCTTCGTGGCATTGGGGAGCCAATCGCGTACCTTTTAATCGGCAGTTAAGGGATAATTATAAACCGTACAAATTATTATGATAAGTATTAATTTTTATATATAATTTTATATAACAAACCAATAGGTCATGTAATTCTTATAGATTCTTTTGTTAAGTGGACATGGTACGATTTACACAAAAATTTTTGGTTTAAGGACTTTCAAAACCTTTTTGGTTGACTCCTATGTGTGTATACTATGTAAAACAGATTTTGTACTCAAAATTTCATAAAAAGCAGGCCATTTAATTTTTAAGGAAAAAACTGTAAATTTGTGAGGTGATTTTAAAATCTACTCCTCCTAAAAAATTTACGTACACACATAAAATTTGATTTACAAGTACGTCAAATCATGTATACCAAAAGTTGTTAAGGGTTTTGCGATAACATGACTGGTATTTGTAAAATACTTCTTTTTATGAATGTTTATTCAAAATTCCTTACGAAAATGTATAAATTCAAACTTAAATTATTTTTTTTTAAAAAATAAGCATTGCTGTGATTAAAAAATGCATACCAACTTTTGTTACATGCACTATTAGCAATAGGTAAACAAATTCAAAGCATTAGGCCCAATAGAAAAAAGCCTTAGCATTTTAAATGAAGACAAACTCGTTATCTTTCTGAGATAAATAAGTTTAAAATTCTGATTTGTCATAGGAATGTGACTAAAAACCAACGTAAAAGCGATCATAATTCTATGTTTTTTAAGTTTCGAGCTTTCAAATTTTGAGAGGTTATAGAAAAGTATAAAAAGAATAATTTAGGCTACAAAAATTAGATTTGATTTTTTGACTGCATTTGTCATTTGAATCGTACTGTGTCCCCTCAACTAAATACGAGTATTATTAAATTATAAAATACAGTGTGCTGTACTCATACATTTACAAATGTATTATATCAGTGTAAATGTGAATTTAATTTTTAATATGTCAGGATGTATTTTTTTGTTTACTTTTGTTTACTTCCTTAGTAATTTTTTAAATAATCTTTTGTTTTCGACTTCTCAATATGCTCGGGCACCCTCGTGGAGTTATCAAGCCACCCAGGGCCCCACAGTTTGAGAAATACTGCATTATTGAACTAAAAAATTGATACTAATAACTGCAAGTCAGTTTAAAACTTTTAATTACCTAAGAATCGATTAGAGATTTTTGAGAATTTGAACAACGGGTATTGGGGGATGAATTATTTGGCTTTTAAATTTTGCTAGTTATCTTATTTACATTATTTTTTACATTCAAAAATATATTGGCATACAAAAATTCACCAATCTTCTGTAACAAAAGCGTGGCATAAATGTAAAAGTTAATTTCAACTTTATCGAAGAAATAAGCAAAAGGCCCAATTTTCAAACCCGGTTGGAAATAAAATAACTGATATCCTTGGTGGGAAAAGTATGCTACAAATTAGACTCAACTTCTGAGCAAAGCACGCAAATGCTTCAGCAAGTACGAAATTTTGTGATTATTTCATTATATGGCAAGACATTCGTGAACCAAAGCGTCTCAGGCATTCGTGTGTCCTCGTATCCCCAGAATTCATGTGTCATCGTGTCCCCGGCATTCGTGTTTCATCGAATTACAGGCATTCGTGTGTCATCGTGTCCGAGGTATTCGTGTGTCATCGTGTCCCTGGCATTCATGTGTCATCGTGTCCCCGGCATTCATGTATCATCGTGCCCCAGGCATTCGTGTTACATCGAGTTCCAGGCATTCGTGTGTCGTCGTGTCCGAGGCATTCGTTTGTTATCGTACCCCAGGCATTCGTGTGTCATCGTGTCCCAGGCATTCGTGTGTTATCATGTCCCTGGCATTCGTGTGTCATCGTATCCCAGGCATTCGTGCGTTAACGTATCCAGGCATTCCTATGCTATCGTATCCCAGGCATTCGTGTGCTATCTTATCCCAGGCATTCGTCTGCTATCGTATCCTAGGCATTCATGTGTTATCGTATCCCAGGATTCGTGTGTTATCGTGCCCAGCATTCGTGTTTCATCGAGTTCCAGGCATTTGTGTGTTATCGTATCCAGGCATTCATGTGTCATCGTGCCAGGCATTCATGTTCATCGTCCGGCATTCTGTATCGTCAGCATCGCAATGCTTCAGCAGTTACGACATTCTGTGTTATTTCATTATATGGCAGACATTCGTGTATCGTGTCTCAGGCATTCGTGTGTCATCGTATCCCAGAATTCATGTGTCATCGTGTCCCCGGCATTCGTGTTTCATCGAATTACAGGCATTCGTGTGTCATCGTGTCCGAGGCATTCGTGTGTCATCGTGGCTCCTGGCATTCATGTGTCATCGTGTCCCCGGCATTCATGTATCATCGTGCCCCAGGCATTCGTGTTACATCGAGTTCCAGGCATTCGTGTGTCGTCGTGTCCGAGGCATTCGCATGTTATCGTACCCCAGGCATACGTGTGTCATCGTGTCCCAGGCATTCGTGTGTTATCATGTCCCTGGCATTCGTGTGTCATCGTATCCCAGGCATTCGTGCGTTATCGTGTCCCAGGCATTCGTGTGCTATCGTATCCCAGGCATTCGTGTGCTATCTTATCCCAGGCATTCGTCTGCTATCGTATCCTAGGCATTCATGTGTTATCGTATCCCAGGATTCCGTGTGTTATCGTGCCCCAGGCATTCGTGTTTCATCGAGTTCCAGGCATTTGTGTGTTATCGTATCCCAGGCATTCATGTGTCATCGTGCCCCGGGCATTCATGTATCATCGTGCCCCGGGCATTCGTGTTTCATCGAGTTCCAGGCATTCATGTGTCATCGTGTCCGAGGCATTCGCGTGTTATCGTACCCCAGGCATTCGTGTGTCATCGTGTCCCAGACATTCGTGTGTTATCATGTCCCTGGCATTCGTTTGTTATCGTGCCCCAGGCATTCGTGTTTCATCGAGTTCCAGGCATTCGTGTGTCATCGTGTCTCAGGCATTCGTGTGTCATCGTGTATCAGGCATTTGTGTGTCATCGTGTACCAGGCATTTGTGTGTCATCGTGTACCAGGCATTTGTGTGTCATCGTGTACCAGGCATTCGTGTGTCATCATGTCCGAGGCATTCGTGTGTCATCATGTCCGAGGCATTCGTGTGTCATCGTGCCCCAGGCATACGTGTGTCATCGTGTCCCAGGCATTCGTGTGTCATCGTGTCCCAGGCATTCGTGTGTTATCATGTCCCTGGCATTCTTGTGTCATCGTGTACCAGGCATTCGTGGGCCATTGTGTCTCAGGCATTCGTGTGTCATCGCGTACCAGGCATTCGCGTGTCATCATGTCTCAGGCATTCGTGTGTTATCGTATCCCAGACATTCGTGTGTTATCGTATTATAGGCATTCGTGTGTTATCGTATCCCAGGCATTCGTGTGTTATCGTGCCCCAGGCATTCGTGTGTCATCGTGTCCCAGGCATTCGTGTGTCATCGTGTCTCAGGCATTCGTGGGCCATCGTGTACCAGGCATTTGTGTGTTATCGTATCCCAGGCATTGTGTGTTATCGTATCCCAGGCATTCGTGTGCATCGTGTCCCTGGCATTCATGTGTCATCGTGTCCCCGGCATTCATGTATCATCGTGCCCCAGTCATTTGTGTTTCATCGAGTTCCAGGCATTCATGTGTCATCGTGTCCGAGGGATTCGCGTGTTATCGTACCCCAGGCATATGTGTTTCATCGTGTCCCAGGCATTCGTGTGTTATCGTGTCCCTGGCATTCGTGTGTCATCGTGCCCCAGGCATTCGTGTTTCATCGAGTTCCAGGCATTCGTGTGTCATCGTGTCTCAGGCATTCGTGTGTCATCGTGTCTCAGGCATTTGTGTGTCATCGTGTCTCAGGCATTCGTGTGTCATCGTGTACCAGGCATTCGTGTGTCATCGTGTCCCAGGCATTCGTGTGTCATCATGTCCGAGGCATTCGTGTGTTATCGCGCCCCAGGCAAACGTGTGTCATCGTGCCCCAGGCATACGTGTATCATCGTGTCCCAGGCATTCGTGTGTCATCGTGTCTCAGGCATTTATTTGTGTGTCATCGTGTACCAGGCATTCGTGGGCCATTGTGTCTCAGGCATTCGTGTGTCATCGCGTACCAGGCATTCGTGAATATGCATATTAATAAACTGCAACAACCATTGTTTCTAATACCCTTACATATAGCTATGTCTGTAGTTGTAGTTGGTGGCTTATTGCTTGGTATATACGACCGAACACTTTGACAAATCCCAACTATGTATTCACGTTTTAAGTCCCAATGGTTAAAAAACCTTCGACGAAGTTATAACGGCGCTATTGACTGTGTCTCCAAGAATATGAAATTCCGACAACCATTAATAAGAAACCATTTCAAAATGTTATCTGTTTCATAAAATGCTAGTTGTTTCACAGTAGAAACAGGCACTGTAGCCGAAGTTAAAATAAAGTGGTAATCGCATAATTTGTAATAAATAAAAAAATGTGTTAATGTACAAGATGACCCAACAAGCCATTAACATTCGAAAATTAAATAATTCGTGGAATGACGTAAGTAGAGAGGTGAAAGCTGACATACATATTTCAAATGACATGGAGTTTTATTGAAATTAAAATAATAATAATAATAATACAAAAAATAACCACCCACCTCATTTGTGATCGGACCATTTTTCTTCGAGAAAATGCATGGTTTTGCTAACAAAACTGTCAACATTTGTACGCGATGCGCGGTACGTCGATACGTTACATAATCACATAATCCCTCCTAGCTAGCTGATAAACACATGCTAAAAGGCACGAATGATGTGCAATCTGGTGCTCCATCTCATATTGCTACATGTGGGTAAAGATCTTTTTTACACATCGTTTGATGATAATCGCATGCTCAGCCGCCACTTCTAACAAGCTTAGGCTCCCAGGTCCCCAGACCTCAATCCGAGTATTAGTAGATCTCGATTGTAGGCTTAGTGAAACATCACGTCTACAGTGATTGCCAGACATCATTAGGGATGCTAAATGTCACATACGACGGCCATTTCTCATCATACCTACAGATATACTGTACAGTGCTGTTTTCAACGTTTTCCTTCGACTATAAATATTATTGATGAATGATAGCTGATATGTTGGACATTTTTCTAAAAAGAACATCGTTTTATGGT
Source organism: Trichonephila clavata (assembly GCA_019973975.1). NCBI lineage: Eukaryota > Metazoa > Arthropoda > Arachnida > Araneae > Nephilidae > Trichonephila > Trichonephila clavata. The sequence goes on from BMAO01025350.1 coordinate 153,116, forward strand.
GAAAATTGGTATGTTAATTATTGCTTTTGTTATCACATAAAGCGCCATCAGATGACTATTTTTTCACTTTTTTTTGTTTCAGTAAAACCTCTTGTCATTTCAAGCATTTGAGGAAATTTTTGCCCCTATATCTACATTTTTCTGTGAATTTTTCAATTTTTAAATGTTATCGGTCTTTTGGGTCACCTAGTACAGATTAAAATGTGTTTAAATAATTCTTAAAAATTTAAACAAACCCCGAAAAATTTTAACATTTAATGCCTCCTCAATAAGGAATCCATGCATTAAAATCTTCCGCCGAAGATATAAGTTTATTAACAGTTTTTCAGCATGAATTATTTTATTTAAAAATAAGAAAATTTTTTTGACAGAGATCTTACGCATCTTTTTGTTTATTATTTTCCCTTTTTTGCGAAAGAAACTCTTCCACCTCAAAATATTATGCATAATACTTCACTCTTTGAAATTGTTGCACTTGCTGTAATCTTCAGTCTAAAATTAAAAAGTAGTCCCTTGATACTCTTCGTTTAATAGGTCTCTTTTTAAGTCATGCAAGCGTAAAATTCTTTGAACCTTTATTAAAAGGAACGAAAAAAACTCCATATTAAATACTAAAAAATTCAGGTTGAAAAATATTTTACTGTTTGTACCTTTCAATACGTTTGCCACTTAGCTCCCCATTAAATTTAATCATCTAAATACTAAGATTTATTTTTATAAAAATCGGCGGAATAAGCTGACAAAAAAAATTGTTATAAGTTACAATTGACTCTGCATTATCCAAAATGAATAGGAAATGAAGAATACCGGATAATCACCGTATTTATTTGAATTTAACCCGCACTGTTTTTCCAATGTTAATGCTACTGAAAATTGAGTACGGCTTAGAATAGGCGGAAAAATTCGTGGGAAGGGGTAAATTGAACAAGAAACTGATAGTTAGAGCAGTTACAGGCCCATGTATGTATTTAAAAAATTTTGATACTGGTAAAATTAGTTAATTATTAACTTCTTTATGACTCTCAAACTAAATGAGAAATATTTTAGTAACTTAACTAGTGTTTGTATTCATTAGTTAACGGTAAAAGTTTGTACTTTAAATCGAAATTTCTAGAAATAGCAAATTGTAATTCGAAAGAAATATTTTTGGAAACTCATCTTAAGTGTTTGAAATTTATACACATATTTGTACATATATAAGTAAATATTACAAGGGGTGGGTGAAAATACCTATTTATTTCACACTCTAAAGCAACAGGTTTCCTAATTTTAAAACGTGGTCCAGTGACGAGGACAAAGCCTGAACGGCAATCCCCTACTCTAACATATGGTCATCACTGCTACCAAGGCAAAATCGGCTATCAACAGATAATACAACAGATCTTCAATCCTTCCTTCCTTCAGTGAGCCCCACTTTGTCACTACAAACGTTGCAAACCACAGTAGTTTGGAATCAAGGGAATATAAGCTACAGGTAGTGTAACTTGTAGCTGTCCTTGAAGTAATCCATTTGTAACAGCTCGTCGTGTCACTTTATTGCTAATTGCAGCTCATTTCTGCTGTAGACGCGGTACAATTGTCGTAGTCTATCACTACCTCTAAGATTATTAACTCCCCTTCTTGTATTATCTAAAACTGAATGTGTTAAATTCATAATTAATTACTACTTATTTAATAAATCAATCTTATTTACTGATCTTTCTTAATTGAGAGATTACACAAATACTATTCAAATTTTAAGAACAATAAAACACAGTGGAGTATGAGAAGTATTCAATAATTATGAACGACGGAATCTTAACTGAATCTACGGTGGACGACGCGTACAATTAAGCTACACATTTATATTTAATTTGAGAAAACAAACTAACCTGATATCTTTTATTATGGCAGGTTTCTCTAAATACTTCTGCAGTATCTGGATTGCTTTAATGAGCGGCTTCAATCTCAGCTATCTCTCAGTTCTGTCCCGAACTGATTTTATGTATACTTTTCAATAGACTTTTCTCCCGACGACTATATTTCCACTAGAAAAACTACTCTCTCAATTCTACTCAACTACTTCTTCATTTCCTTTCCCCCTTTTATATCCTTTTCGAACTCGCTAAACCCGAACTTATATAAAATATCTCATTTGCATAAGTCACACTTTTGGCTCCCGGTGGAGATTGGTTGAGATAAATAAAATATAGAATTTAAGAGAAGGTTAGTGAAACGCGTAAGCACCCGTCACACAATGGCTCACAACCTTACCCCAAACACGGCAGTCTTCCCTCTCAGTAGTGTCACGTGGACACTCTATACCCGATCTTCTTGAGACAGTTGTGGCGAAAAGCCCTACAGATGGCGCTCCCACTTTTTGTATGTGTAAAATGTGTTTTTGTTTCGCTTCCGAGCCAGTTCTGACCTAGTTTTGCTAAGATGATGTTTGCTTCGTTTTCTAGTAGTTGATAGTATTTAGAATTAATAGGCAGAACTCACTTAACTTGTAAATATGTATATAGATGTCATTAAAAGCATATAAAACTATCTGGCTGGTCATCAATTTAGTTTAGTAGAAATTATTTGTAGTTAGTAAGAGCATTCTACCACTGAACAATAGTTAGTTAGTAAGATGCGCTTTAACAGTATCTTCCCTTGACCATTGTTACCAACAATCACGTATAGGGGACACATTCCTGCCAAACTTTGCACAGTGGATACATTCCGCGTTTTCTTATCCTTATTACATGGCCTCTTTGAAACTCATTGAACATTTGATATATAATGCCCTATTCTTCTTCTTTAAAGGCATCTTGACTAACATCAACACACGACGTCAAACCTCGACAACAAATAATGCTCATAAACTTTAAAGTGCGTTTTTAAAGAAAACTCGATTTGCTTGTGCATAGTGGCGCTACTAGACCAGCACTTAAGTTCCTAGTGTGAAATTTAAATCGACGTTATCTTTCAGATGCATAAGCACAGCTACCAAATTTCGTTTACCTTACACAACTCCTTCTTTAAGTAAGGTTCTTATATTTTTTCCATCAGGGTATATAAGAAAATTCAAAAAGTAAAATTAAATGTTCAATTTGGTAAGTCTTTTCAATCAATAAAGAAAATCTAATTGGGATTAACGTCCCATCAGAAGCAACATAAGAATTTTTGGCAATGAATCTTCCGAAACGGCTCATGATCCACTGACAAGGAAGGCAACATTTACCCCAATTATCACATTTACACTTCTCAAGGGAAATTTTCAAAATGTGATGTCGAATCTGTGGCGTAACGAATAATATTAGGGTCTACCTGCAAAATTAGATTTTGGGCTCCAAACCATACTTGGTATCAGGCTTTTGACCCTCTAGAATTCTCACCCCCCCCCCTTACGCAATGCGGGTGTGTACGTTATGCCCCTGTGCCCAATAGATTTAAAGTGCACCAGAATTTTGGGCTTGGCGGCAGCTTTTGTAATTACTGGGAATGAGCTCGCTATCTTTGGATTCTAATAAAAAACGGATACTCTATCAATTTGGCAACCACGACCCAAATAGGGAACGATATTTGTCTAACAATTTACAGTACCCTCCAGAAGTTAAAGTACAATCAGTATAATATAACTAATTTAAAAATGAATGAACATAGAAACAAGAAATTTTGAGGAAATGTGTACTAAACAGTTTATTATTGAATGCGAAACATAGCTTCACCTAAAATTAACACAAACATACTTTACGACAAAAAAGCACTTTTGAAAATAATTCATAATTGTAGGAAGCAAAATATCGCAGTAGGAGAAAAGATGTCCTGTAAACATTACAAAAATGGGTTACAATAAGAAATATGACAGCTCTAAACTGCAATGCGTTTGTGCCATCAACATTTCCATGCTACCAATTAAGTTATCGGTTACACCGAAATGGGAAGCGAGGATCAAATTTGGAGTAACCCTTGTTCCAGTTCATGTAAGAACCTTGGAGGTAGACTTAAAACATCGATGTGTCTACCAAATGTACTTTAATGGATTCGGGTCTGGAGAAAGAGCTGGCTATTTCATTCATTCCAAACTATGATCTAGAAGGTAATGCACAACAAGCACAGATCGGGGATTTCACGCATTATCATCCATTAGAAATAATTCATTATCAGGAGCAGTGGTATAGGGGTGAATGTGTATCGATCTCTCTCTCTCTCTCTCTCAAGGACCTTACCCTGATACCTCACTCTAGTCAGACTTTCTCCATGAATCACATGCAGGTCAGTGTGACCACCGAGAGAGATCTCTGCCAAAACCATGATTCCACCACCTCTATGATTGTGTATTTCAGCATTATTGGATTAGTTGGTATATTGGTACATTGTTTCCTCCAGATCAGCAGACACTCTGAATCACTCTGAATCTCCTCTGGTAAGAGTACAGAAATCCACTGCAGGTTCTGGCCCAGAAAACGTGTTCTCTCGCCCAATTAAAAGAAACACATCTCTGTTGATGGCTTGGGGAAAATAACGTCGTTTCTCATACAGACTTGCATTGTGAAGGCGTTTTTACACCATTCTGGCAAATATTCTTGTTCCTGATACGACAAAATGATCTACAATAAGCTGAGGCATTGTAGTGCTTCTTCTCATTCAGCCTGAAAGAGCTAGAAAATAGTCTCATGCAGAAGTATTGTAATTTGTGATTGACCTGAAACATGTCTTTTAGATACATAGTCTTTAAATTCCAATTGATCCTACAGTCGCTGGATCACACTGGGAGCCAATATGAGACGCTTTAGCAGCATTAGCTTGTGACAAGCCCTTTTCCATCTATCCAAATGCCTGCCACCTAAATATGATTCGAGTAAATAACTTCTCTATATATTTCTAGGCCCTCCTCGATATTTCAATGAAATTACCAACAACTATTTAAGATCAAAATTTATACACATAGCATACACACCACGACAAGTAAGTTTAATTTTTGCATTCTCTCTAATTTCTAATAAAATGTTCGTTTCCATAAAATTTAAGTTATGACAATTGTTGTTTTCTTCATAAGTTTTCTTAAACTGTTTGATTATTATTCATATAAACAATGAAATTTATTCTAACTGTAGAACACAGAATTGTTTTTTTAAAAAATCGATTTTTTTTTTTTGTTTCATGCATACAACCTCTGAACGGAATTTTATGTATCTAAACTTCACGAATTCATTCATTCTACGGGGAAATCATAATATTTCTATATAAAATTGTTTTCCGTAATATAGTGTGTCTGAAAAGTATGGCAACACTTTCAAAAATGAGTTAGATTTAAACAAAGATTTTCGATTTCAGTTTCTTATGTTCTAAAAAGAATATATTACAGCTGCTGTTTGACGAAATGTTAATTAGATGGGGCAATGCCCCCGTTTTGCAAAATAATCATTTCAAAATGACTTCACTGCGAGAACAAGCTCAAGTTGTAGCATGGTTTAAGGTATTAAAATCTGCTATACAACAGTACAGCGTATATTTTAAACTACCCATGAACAAAGTCCACCTTTAAGAATCACAATTTTTAAGTAATATGAAACATTTATGATGATGGGAAGCGTATTATCCAAAGCAAAATCTGACCTCTCTTGCAGAAGCTGAGATGGCGTTACTAGTATAGATTCGATGTGTCACGCGCGACTAATGGTGAGCCCATTAAAATCGAACAATAAAACATTTAAAAAAAAAAAAACTTTATAAAACATAAGAGAAATTAGAAGTGAATATTTTTGTTTATTTGTAATTAAAATTTAAAAGTGTAGATATATATCATATATGCTTTTCGGACACCCGGCACCTTACGTCTTCTCAGATAAAATAAATGTCTTATTTTCCCTGATAACTTTTTTTATTTGTGTTGCTATTCAAAAACCCTTTACACGCAGTACTGAAACATTCGCCATTTTTTTTATCCTAAAATTATTTTGTTCTTAGGGAGGAAGAAATGGAATCATATGTTGAGAAAAATAAAAGAATCAATGATAAAAAAGAATATAATATTTAATTTAGTTGCAATCTTCTCCATCGTTTTTGTCTAGACGCTCTGTCTTTAGATAATTGCAATCAATTACAATGGAACATTCGTTTCTTTTTGTGTTTCGGCACCAAAACTCTTTGATTATTTCGTGTACAATGATGAATCGACGAAAATATATATATATATATAAATTCCTCCCTCTAGATTAATAGCATTCTATCGCTTATATTGCATGGTCGTTTAGCTGATATATGATTTTTTGATCTTGCCGGAATCGTCACCAAAATGTTTCCGATTGACCATTAGACTTGTCTAAAGGATGCAATAAGTCGGAGGAAGATAATTAATGATAAGACGTATCGTAGAACACGAGAAAAATTCGGTAAAAATTAGTTTACATTGGCTTTACTGTATTTTTCAAAATAATATATTACATTTCACTCAGGTGTCTTATCCTCTTTTTTTCAATTCCTACAATTAGCTCACATTTCTCCCTATATGTATATAGTTGAAATTTTCAATCTTTAATAAAATGCTTTCTTTTCAACCAATCAAGTTAAAATAAAAATTTTAAAGTTGTAATGGATGCCACTTCATGTTAATACTGTTTTTTCAAATATTAATTCATTAACTACAGGTTAATTAATTAAATTAATAACTTTTGACGCCATTTTAGATTTGTTTGTATTGTTGTAACAATGTAACTGTTAAAACAATGTTGAAAGTAGGCGTCGAAAACCGGTTTTTCAGCCAAACTAGCCAAACAGGGTGTGCATTGTTACAACAATGCAGACAAATCATACTCTTTTTTTTTCAATTTCTACTATTAGTTGACTCTCTCCCTATGTATATATATATATATATCTATATACATATCTTGTTCAGATTTTTAATCGTTAATAAAATACTTTCTATTAATTTATTCAGAGTAGGAATTGACTCAAAAAAATTGTTTTTATATTACATGTTTAAGTACTTATTTGGACATATTCTTATAGTGTCCTCTTTTCTCTTTTTCAAAACTTACGTAAAATAAAAATTTGCTTATTATTTTTATATATCTTCCTAAATTTAAGCAAACCAACTAGCCAACTAATCAATGAAACAAACGAGCTAAAAATCTCATTACTTAATTCTATATTCAAGTAAAAAAAGTAGGAAATTAAATGGTTATTAATCTTGAAAAATCATAGAAAGAATCATAGAAACAAGAAGTTAGAGAATTTCATTCAAAACTTGAAATAAGCAAAAAATTTAATAACAACTAGATTGTTTAGTTGGTGAAAACGCCTAGTTACATCAAAATCGCAACAAAGGGGCCTTTTTTATGTGGATCAAGGGTGTCAAACTCGCGGCCCAGCCAATATATCGGCACACAATAATATATAATAAGGAAATTTCTCCCGAAATAGGAAAGATATTAAATGAGAAGAGATGTCAAGTCTCAGGACATATATATTAAATTTTTCTTGTTCTTATAATGTATTATTCGAAATAAACCTGCATTTCTATGACGATTTTCTTTGCGGCTCACCTAAAATTAAACCTTGTTTGATTGTTCCAAGTTAGCCTTTGAATTTGACACCTTTGATGTAGACTATACCGGATAAATTTGCATAATTATGAATCCAGATGCCATCTTGCAAATTCGCGATGTTTCTTGTATCACCTTTTTGCTAAAACTCATTATCTTTCACGTACTTATACGTATAGATCGTATTTTTGGAATCACACCACTGCGTTCTCTTCAATAAATACTGCAATCATATTTCTCAAAAAAATAAAGACATAAGCTAAACTCATGACATTCATATGATAAAGGCAGTCGCGTGTTCTACATTGACTTAAAAATTCCTATTAAAATTGTTCTTGTTTTTTCTATTTGTAAAATTTAGATGAAATTTCAAATTTTATAATTGGACAAAAATACTCAAATCTTAAGAAAAAAAATTCATCAAAAAGTGTTTTAAATCTTAAAAATTATTATATTATACCTGAATTTTTATATCAAGTGTATGTACTAATGAGCTTTATTGTTGACAAAAAAAAGTCTTTTTGAAAGAAAGTTTCTGAAAAAAGCAAAAGTTGGCAACGACGAAGCGCATGAACTGATTGGCTATAAAAACATCATTGACTAATATTTATCATGTGAATAGGACGTCACATGATAAATATTATTTTCCAGCAAGCGTGATTATAGTTATTATAACTTAGCATACGCGTAAGAAAAGTTATAACCTGTTTAACATTATTATTATATTCAAGGATGTGCGAACGTGGTTATCATTTTTTAACATACGTGGAATTAGCTTCCCACAATTATATATATATGGCATTTTTTTGACGGAATTTGTTGACGTACAATACGTAAGTCTGAATAGTTCATAATACACTTTCAATACATTTATAAAAACAGAAGAGATTTCTTGAAGTCCAGTGGCTGAGTGGTTAGTGCATCGCGCTTCCACAACACAGGTCTGAGGTTCATACCCCGGGCTGTGGATAAGGTTGACTCAACCTTTCCTATATACCTTCAGTAAATGAGTACCAAGCTTGCTTGGGAACTGAACACAGGGGATTTCGCCTCAGAGTGACTACCTTACCGGAACATCTGCTCATGCACTTCAGGGCTCAAAGTTGCGTATTCTAAGTTAGGCACAGTAGGCGTTGGCCCTCAAGAGCTGTTGAGCCACTGAGTTAAATTAAGGGATTTCTTATTTATTCTATTCTTTTGTATGAAACAATTTACACGTTGTAAAAATGAGAACAGGATTTAACTTTCAACTAATTTACTTTTCATGCAAACAAAGATCAATGCATTGAGGATTTAAAAAGGCTCTTAAATAGGAAAAGATGTCTTTTTATAATTTACCAGTGATTATACCTTTACACAAAGACTTATGAAAAAAGCCAAACATTAGTTAGCTAATACATTACATCAACCTGTTTTGAATGTTAAGGAAATATCGGTTACAATTTTTTTTAAAAAAAAAATTCGTTAATGCACTTATTTTGAAGAAAAGTTAAAAAGCTTGATTTGTAAAAGTGGATTTTCTCACTCTATGGATTAAACTTAATTAAGGTTACAAATTTTTTTTTAAAAAATAGCTTACTTAGACAATTAAAAGAGAATAAATAGATTGAAGTTTAAATTTATATATTTCAGTAGTTTTTTTTAAAATTTCATCAGAAACTTATAAAATTTTATTATAATAATTACTTAAATGAATTTCTTTAATACTAATATACATATTTAACTGCATGTATCTGTTTACAAAAACTTTTCTTCTGTTTCAATCAATGATTTATTAACATAAATTAGATTCTTTAAATCTTGGAAGTTTTATGTTTTCTATTAAGTAGATGAGTATTAATTCTAAATACAAGGAGAACAATATTCTGTCATATTTGCATGTGGGAAAGAAGCCGACGACTCCAATTCTTTGAATATTAACGGATTTTTTAATGGACAGGAACGAACAGATGACTACAAAGACAAATCAACGTACAAACACACACAAAATTACTTTACGATAATTGAAAAGTCACTCATTATAAACAAGCCTTACAGCTCTCCAGAAATGGCTCTCTAGACAGTGGTGTAATGAAGAATTCTCCGCACCGCCCCCCCCCTGCAAAGTCAGGTTTGGGCCTCAAACTCGAATACGTACTTGGCGTCAGTCAGGCTTTGCCCCCCCCCTCCCCGCATTGCGGGGGTGTACGTTACACCACTGTCTCTAGATCAATTTCATTGGAAAGAACTCAGATAAATAAGTTCTCTCTCTGTCTTTTCACAGACAACGTACAAGCTGATTCAAATCACGACTGACTCACTTCTGAACTCCACGACCTTTATATAGACTCATGCAAATTTCCAGAATGTTGATCTTAGAGAATTCTCGATTTCATTCATAATAATATCATAAAAAGCACGCACAACTTTTAAATCTTGACCAAATCCATTTGCTCTTCAATAAACAATTCACAAACTAATGTTTTTGCATAAATTGCACAATTCTCTCTTGAAATTATTTGTTACTGCATACATAATTTCTGTCTCATAAATGCGCGGTAGAAAAATAATTCATTTTTTATCAGGCTCTTTTCTAGCAGATAATCTGAAATGTGGGCGAGGTAGTTGGCAACACACATGCAGCCTATGAAAAAAATATTGTGATTGTATATACATATATAATTCATAAATATACACAAAATAGTTATGAACCTAAGATAACCAGTCAAGGTAGTATAAAGTTTTAGCCAGAGTATTACTATAGGTTCCAGAAATTCCCCTCAACTTTCTAATAGCCTTACCCTTACTGATGCTGATGCAGTAACCAGACGTAAGTTTATCTCTCATCTTGTTAAGAAGCACTTCATTCCAGATTTTAATTGTAACCACATAATTTCATCCACCATAACCAGACAACGTACAAGACACATTAAAGGTATGAAAATATCCCCTGCTGGTCAAAGAAGTTTAAAAATTGTCCTCTCTGTCCTGACCTTCAACTTTCTCTTAACCATATTTTTCATTGTCTTTGTATACTGGCTAAACTCCACAACATAAACCTAAACCCCACGGATCATCAACTGCTTTATTTTAAGGTCGTTGAAATAAATAGCAAGGGCCGTTTTGGAAGCCTTCGGTGCCATTTGATTTAACTGCATGAACAAGACAACAACAACAGCCTAGTCGAGCCATAAGTTTCTTATACAAAAGTCTGAGATCGTCAACTGGGACTCAAACGCAGCAGACGGTTTTAAATTTCTTCTTTTGAGAGATCGCCTGTAATATTTTTCAGATAATTTTTGTCTTTCGCGCTGTTGTTATTAATCAGAAAGAGCTTTAACATTTCGAACCGAAAGCATGCCAAAGATATTTCTCTGCTTTTAAAAAAAGAAGAGAAATTGGTGATTTTAAGGCTCTTAAACATTTAGACATCAAAAAGGTTATTAATTTATCGAAGCAATCAGAGATTTTCTGGGACCAACGGCATTGCAAAACTTAGTAGATACAGTCGTCCACTTTTTGTGAGAACACCAGCTCTCTATAAAGCATCCATGAAGAGAACCCGTCAAATGAAAGTTCTTTTTACTTAGCAAGTGAATTGTGTTGTCGCATAGAAAATGAAGACCTTAGACGAAAAGGTTATGGAAAAAAAGACTGACAGTTTTCTCGCAAAGGATCCAAAAGCGCCAAAGATAACTTAAGGCAGCTGTTCTTAAATTTTTTATCCCCACGGCCCCCTTTATGTACCAGTCTCACATCGCAGGCCTTCAAAATTTTGTACACCCTTCCTGACTCTCAACACACCTCTGAATGAAAAAAGGTCTCTCAATAATCCTACGACTGCCTCTGCTATTTATGCAGACTTATTCACGCATGCATTCCAACTACTTTTTGAAAATTTCATGCTGTAGTAATGGCTATGTAGTAGTAAACAATAAAAAAACTGAAGAAATTAATATTCTTGATCAAAATGTGTGTTCTAATAGAATTTTTTCATTGGGTCAGTTTAGGGATCTAGTCTAGGAAAGCTCTTCTTTTCAATTTTTCCACGAAGCCTTTTAGAGTCTGTAAAAGATGGAAATCTTAACATTAAATTCGAGACCGTCGTAGACCCCCTAGAAAGGCATTGGGAACCCCCAGGAGTCCGTGGACCACAGTTTAAAAACAGCTGTCTTAATACAAAAGCACTGTTGCAATGGCACTCTTATAACGCCCAGAAAAATTCTGTTTACCGAAGAGAAAACTTTTGATTTTGGAGAATATTTTAATTGCCAGAGTGGATCATTTATATACAAGTGCCACCCAAGAAACTACGGAGAAGAGAAAATACATGCATCGTCCGTTTTCCGTAGTGGTTTGGTGAGCTATTAGCTTCGAAGGTGTCTCAGAGATTCGATTATGGCAGAAAGGAGTGACTGTTTATCAAAGCACTATCATAGATCAAATAGTGAGATGCCTGTACGTAAACCTATTCAATGGAAACGGTTGGACTTTTTAACAGAACTCTGCTACTGCTCATAAGGCGACGATGACCCGGTGGTAGTTGAAACAGAATGTGTCGACTAGAAGAAGACGAAGATTGTCCTTCCAGCAGACTGAAATTAAAATCATTCAATCATACATTGTGGTCAATATTGGCAAATATATGTCAAAAACAACATCCTAACTAGAAGTCTTAAGCGTTCTTTGAAGAAAGCGGCGATGGAGGTAGATGGATGGTTTCAAGGAGGTAGTGCTTGCATCGATGGATGATTTTCCCCACAGATTTGAGACCCGTGTGAAGTCTAAAGGTGATCAATTTGAATAAAAGGTACAATATGTAAAGTTTAAAGATAAAATAAAATTAAGGGGTATCCGAACACGCTGAAAATGACCAAATTCAGTCAAGACAGATATTTTTGTTTTTTTATTTTACTGAATAGAGCAATCTTTTGACTTTACGAAACATACTTTGTTTTGTTTCTACACTACCTAAAGGTCAAGTTACAATCCATTTTATAAATTTAGAAAAATCGGAAATGGGTTTTTGATCTACCAGAAGTGGGTATTTTTTAATTGCTCAAAATCTATGATCGCGAGTCTGATAACTCAAAATATTACGAATGTATTTCTATAAAACTTTTTGAACCTGATATTTATGTTATTTTCTAGAGAATGTACTAAAATATTTCTTATTGTATGAATACTTTTTGAATTATGGCTTGGTATTTAAATAATCGTCTCATAAAAAACGTAACATTTCTTATAATGTTTACTCAATCAGCTCTAAAATTTTCAAATTTTAATAAAAAATTAAAATTTTAGTACATTTTCTAGATAAATGTATCTAATTTGTTTTAGTAATACTTTTACTAATATATGTTTATTACTTTTTTCTCTAACTGCTTTGAAGTTTTTCAAAAATATTGCTTTAATTTAACTAATAATTGTAATTTTTGTAAAACTCAGGTAATTTATTTTAAATTTTGACAGTTAAATAGTAATATTTATTGGTATTGAGTCCTAAAAGAGCTTTTATAATGTTTTAGTATGCTATTTTGCCAAAAAGTACTCTGAACGTGTTCAGATACCTTAAACTGGGTGGCACAGGTGGTTTGTTGCTGGTTCGACCCTGGCCTAAGACGGTAAACTTTCATGATGCAGATAATCGACAGCCCTTTAATCAAAGATCCCTTGAGGGCTAGTTTGGTTTGAGTGCTCTCGGCGAAATTAAAATCCTAAATAAGGTTTCACATCATCAGAGCTGAGGTTCCTCCAACTGTGGAGGAAATTGAGCGTTAAAATTACCTGCGGCAACTAGTATCTGTCTATATGGTGGTGCACTAAAAAGAGATACCTGCTCCCTGGGAATGTACTAGATCTGAAATGGTAAAACACCAATCCAAAGCCATATTAAAAATAAAAAAAATGATTATAAATTGTTTAATTTTAAGTCCATAATTGTACCATAACTTTTTGCACGACTAAATATATTCATTGTTTTCCTATTTCTGATTGCAATAATTGCATTAAAAAGTTTGAAAAACGAAGGTACGTCGATATCAATGTAGATTGTGTAATAGTATTGAAGAGCTTCTCAGTCTGTGACGGATCTGTACGCGACCTTCACACTAATCCTCTTGGGGAAAATTTGGGGCTAGCATTTGCGTTAATTCACAACCATCCCTTTCAAGAAGATACCCTGATATGGAGATTAGTTTGACTATATAAAGTCAGGGTTTCTCATAGTTGTAATATAGAAGGGGAGCGGAGGAATTGTTGTAGTGATATGGAGTTGAGATTAAATTCATTTTCACAACTTGAGTTAAGAATGGAGTTTGCCACTATACTAAATTTATAGAAGAATAGAATTTAGAATTAGTTAGAATTTTTATTGTCTAATATAGATTAGGTTAAATTAAACTGAGATTACTTGCGCTTGTTCACTTAGGGTTCATTGCCTTCTTTGTATCACTCCTAGGGCTTCTCTTGTAGTTTAACTTGTGGTTGATTAGTGTGTTTGAATAGTAATAAAATAATAATTATTATGGAAGTTTTTGGTCATGCTTTGTTTCCCCCCTCATCCTTAGGTAGGCAGGATGCTGAGGGAGCGACTTCAAATGGAAGTCGCTCACAAGTCATTTGGTTTAATATTTAAAAGGATACTCTGATACTCTTTTTATAAGAATATTTTATATATAATTATAAAATATATGTAATATATTTATAAAATATATGTAATATATTTATCAAATATGTGTAATATATTTATAAAATATGTGTAACATATTTATATAAAGTATGTGTAACATATTAATAAAATATGTGTAACGTATTTATAAAATATCTGCAAAATATTTTTTAAATATAGTAATATATTGATAAAATACATTTGATAATATATATGCTCATAATTTACAGCATATTTTTTATAAAATTTACAATGTGTTTTTTTTATCTTTACGTTTTATTTTATAAGAATAAATTATTTTATCTACATGAAATAATACTGTAGTTACTCAGTTCTGCCGTTTTTTGTTAAGAGCTGTGTACCACTATATGGTAAAGCACCTTTAAGACTGATTTTTGATTTTAATTTTTTCCACGGTAAAATAACTAAAATTTGTGTGCAGTTCATAAACTTTTCATATAGTTTGCATTACACTTTTTTTTAACTAAAAATTGCATTTTTTTAAATGCGTAGTATTCTATGATTCAAGAATGTTTTTATTTCAAGCAAAAAAAAATCTTAAAGAAAGGAACATTTATTTCTAGTTATTTTTTTCCTACGCCTACAACTTCGAAATCTAAAAATAAAAAAAATCAACAGTTTTTTTTTTTTTTTTTTTGAAGGCGTTATTACGCAGTTAATCCGCTTCAACAAAACCGATTCTCTCCCAGTCCATCAGTCGAAACAAATCAGAACGTTCTATACATTCAAAATCTCTTCCAATATATTGTTACGTAGATCGGGGTTCGAGGACTTTATGCAAAATCAGTTGTAAGCAACAAGACAGTTCTTTAACAGCGATGATAATTTATTGTCGAAAATCAATCCTTGAAACACAGGATTCAAACAGCAAACTTCGCAGAATAAATATCAGAAGGATTTCACACCTTCAACAGCACTTAGACTCAATTATCAGTGTCTAAAAATACACGTATATATAAGCTTATTCACAAGCATAGCCGAGCTAATCACGATCAAGGCAAGCTCACTAATCGCTAGTCAAAACCTGACTCACTACTCGCTGGTTGAAACCAGACTGACTGTTGCGGCCAGTATAGCTCTATTTATGGTCAGGGCCGAAACTTCTGGAAAGATGCGCTCGCGTCATAGATCGTGAAATTAGTGGATTTCTCTACTAATTTCAAGAAGAATCCAGAGGGTACCGAACTCGCCAACATGGTCGCCAATGTCGCCAAATTGATCACCAAATTGATCGTCAAATTGTTTGCCAAAGTCGCCAAATTGGTCACCAAAAAGGATGCCAACTCAGCTCTATCGCCAATGTTTCGCCAAGTTCCTATTGAGAATCGCCATTATAACGTAAAGGACGGCGTTGCTTGTGAATATTACAATTTTAATATGAAATAAATATAGCATAGAGTAATATAAAGGCATTGTATTTCCAAGTACAAATTATTTACATTATTTTATACAAAATTCGTAACAATATTTTCCGCCACAAAATATTTTATACCTCAAAAGAAGGCATTCTAATGAATGGGAAATATACGTATTTCCTACAATTCACGTATTCGGAGAGGATTTCGTGATGGTTGTGATCTATGAACCAATTTTCGCATGGGAATGGTATCCGATTCCGATTTGCTTTCATTGACTCATCAAGAATGCAAACGTGAACAAAAATACGATAGATGTGGAATATTGCTGTGTGAATAATGTATAAACGATACATCATATCTCATGGCATACAAAAGAGAAAAGGGATTTTTTTTAATCACATTCTATTTCTAGATAAAAACATGGAGAACATAGATACTTTTTAATAAGAGACTGTTAATTCTATTTCACGTTTTTCTTACGTGACCTTAATCTTAGATGAAGGTAAAATATCAATTAATTATCTCCACTCCCCCAGAAAAATGAGCTTTGTGGTTAATAGGAGCTAAAGTGTATTATTCGACGGACGCCATTTATTCTTATTATCACTCAAATGATTAAAAAAATTTCCAGATGAATCGTAACAACTCAATTATATAAAAAATAATTACATATAAAGTTCAACCAGCGTCAAGATTGTGGATTACAATTCTTTCCTTCAACTAGGAAAACAAATTTAGAATTACAAAAGGATGCCAACTTAAGCAACATAACTTTAACAAAAAATGCTTTTATACCAGTAAATAATATTACTTGAATGGACAAGTAAGAGATATTAATTGAATAGACGAATTTTTGTCCCCGCTTTAAATAAATAATTATGCTTTTGTGACTGCGAACCAATTTAAATAACCAAGAAAGATGACATAAAGCTGCAAATGATATGAAAATTGAAATAAAAAATAGGTTATCTATGGCATTAAAAATCACCTAAAAGAAAAAAAAATTGGATCAAAAACAAAAAATAAACATTTTCGAAACTTTCATAAGGCCAGTTGCCCTTTACGGAAGCGAATACTGGACCCTCAACAAGGCAGGAACAGACATGTTGTTGATCTTCGAAAGAAAAATCCTATGGAAATTCTTTGGAGCAGTAAACCTAACTACGTGTGGAGAATACTATACAATTATGAAATTTATAAAAATTATGGAACACCCAACACATTATAAAAGTAACCAAAACATCTCGCATTAGAGTTTTGCGTCACATAGTTAGATACACTCATGTCCATAAATTAAAGATAATTCAGAATCACACAGTAATTGAACTCTAAAATAAAAATTTCACCTGTAGAATTATCACACACATCTTGAAGAAGAATATGCAAATTACAGGAAACCACGAGATGGCCCGGATAGTACGTCACAATGACGAGAGTGTAAGAGAGGGGTATATAAGGAATGGTGGCAAAGAAATAAAATTGTTCGCAAGCGCTTTAAAAGCCTTTCAGTGCAATAACCGCATAGTTATGGCACAAAGAATCCATTTAGAGGATTTTTTACGTGGTAGAATTATTGGACGACTGGAATGTGGACGTACCCAGCTGGAAATATCCGAGGAACTTGGAATTGCCCAGAGTGTCATCTCCAGGCTTTGAAAACGATTCGAAGATGATGGTAATGTGAGTAGATGTTACAGCACAGGTCGACCCCGAGTTACAATGCCGAATGAAGACCGGTATATGGCAGTTACTGCCAAAAGAAACAGATGGAGCACAGCATCAGACATGTCTCGTCAGCTCTCTTCAGCTACCGGTACGACAGTTTCAAGGCAGACCGTGTACAGATGCTTAGGGCACATTGATCTATATGCTCGTTGGCCTGTCAGATGTGTTCCCCTTACAGCAACTCACTGTCGCCTGCGATTAACCTGGAGTAGAGAGCATGCATTGTGGACACCGCAACAGTGGTCTTGTGTGATGTTTTCCGACGAGTTCAGGTTTAGTTTTCAGTCTGATTCTCGCCGGACTTTCATATGGAGAGCGCCAGGTACCCGTTACCACCAAGAGAACACCATTAAACGACACCGTTACAATGGTGCAGGATGGCTCGTTTGGGGAGGAATTATTCTTGATTCCAGAACTGACCTGTATGTTTAGAGTGTAACACGATGACAGGCCAAATCTATTGGGATGTCATTCTGGAAGAACATGTACGTTTGTTTTGGGGCGCCATGGGTGCTGAATTTCTGTTTATGGATGACAACGCCCGTCCTCACCGTGCAAATATTGTAGACGAATGCCTTCAATCGGAGGATATCACCCGTATGGATTGACCAGCATACTCACCGGACTTGAATCCAATAGAGCATGTGTGGGATATGCTTGGCTGACGAATTGCAGTCCGTCAACCTCCTCTCACCTGTCTACAGGAACTTCGGAAGGCATTGCTTGATGAGTGGTGTAATATTCCCCAAGATCAGATTGATAATTTGATACTCAGCATGCGTAGGCGTTGTAAGGCCTGTATTGCATCGTCCGGGTGAGATATTCAGTATTAACCATCATACTAACCATGTTATACTGTTTTCTGTAAATAGGTTTTTTTTAAAAATTTGCTCCAGGGAGTAAAAATCGCAATTTTTATTAATTATGTCAAACATATAGCATCTTTTTTGCTCTTTACCATTTGTTTAATAAATTGACTTTACAAATAAGTCAAATTTGTTTTGCTCCTGTCTCTTTCTTTGCCTGAACTTCATTATCCTTAATTTATGGACATGAGTGTATAATGGCTTATTTTCAACTAAAAAGATAATTTTTCAAAAATCACAGAAAAATGAAAAGAAAAGAAGGCCACCAACTATTGGTGACTGGTTAAGGCTGAAAAGACTTAATGGTAATTCGATGGAGGGCGCTATTTTGCCGGATAGAGCCAGAAGGAAAGACTTTGTGGGACAGCTTTGGCCTGCAACAAGGCTGTAGTACTTAAGAAGAAAAAGAAAATAAATTTTTGTTACCGAAAACAAAAGTGTAACAGTTATTAAATAATATCTAGCAACCCAAAGCTCTTATTAAAATTAAAAAGTAAAATCTTACCTTTTCTTAGCAGATGGATTCGTTCGGATCCGAGCATATGTTTTCTTGAATTCTCGAAAGCATGAAGGTATAATCGCAATTTTTAAGCAATAATCAGTTTCTGTTTTGACTATATAAAATTTAATAAACATTTCTAGTTACATGTTTTTATTAAATAAAAACATAGGAATCAATTAAATTGCTACATAAAATGTTCGGTGGGAGCGGTTGCTCCTTGCGTTAGATTGCATTTTGGATGGGGAGAAAAACACACAATTCCTTTTCGTGAAAGTTACAGTTTATTTCGGGGGTTCGACCATCAAAAAGAAGCCGCGGTAGCCTAGTGGTCAAGGTATAGGATCGTGATTGGCGTGTCATGAGTTAGAGCCTAGCACCACTACAGACCCGCCGTGTAGAGTGGCAATGCATGTTAAATCTATCGAGAGCTCAAATGTCCTCCCGTCGGTGTGGTGTGATAGTTAGGAGTGGTGCCAGCTCAGGTGTCAAACTCGTCACTTAACCATGATTCAAAATTACGAGGTCCGTCGCCAAACGCCCTCATGTAGATGAACAGTGTGACGTTAATATTCACTCGCTTACTTTTCGACCAAGAAAAAGGGAAGGGAAAGTAGAAGTTCAAACAACAGTATTTATTACGGGCTAAGCCTCAATTAAATATAATTCAAGTTAACTTACAATTAATTTCTGTTTTTCTAAAAATAATTTTTAAAGTAAGGTGAGTGAGTGTGTATTTACGTCACACTATTAAGCAACACAAGGGGTATTAGCATCGGACTTTTTAATTTTGAACCATGGTCAAGTGACAAGATGACACCTGAATTGGCACTCCCTTTCCAAATTAATATACAAAGTCAATGGGAGGACAATGAGCCATGACAGATATATCGTGCAGTAGCCTTTACACGGTGAGTCTTCAGTGGCTTTGGGGTTCAAGTTCATGACACGGAGGAGACAAGCGCCAAATTTGAAAAGTTTAGAAGTGCTTACCTTGATTTATTTTAACCTGGACTAAAATACTCGAAATGTCTGAAGCGTTCTCTGGAATTTCATAATATACATTTTTCCCCCAATTTAGCAGCAATTTAACAATTTAGCCTTTGCTGACACAGTAACTTGCCAAATATTAGAGCCATTTCAGGGTAGCACCATCGATACCAAATTTAGATGCTTTAATCAAATTTCACCCGGCACTTCTCGCGCAGGGTGTGTCATACCCACTGTCTAATTTTTTTTCAAGGCTACTTCGAAACCTTTTTTGGAAAATGGATAGTTTCTCGTGTAGATGACTTTATGATCATATCCTTTGAGTGGCGAATTGAGGGGCTTCTTGTTGGCGAATTCTAAATATACATTTTTGGATATCACCTCTTCGGGTATGTCATACCCTGCGCGTGAATCTCCGTTATAGTTCTGAATGCTAGAGCACGTTTTAAGTCTTCCTTATGCTATGACGTATTATTGTAGTTATGAGGAAGAAATGTGATATTTAAGTAATTTAATAGATATAGTACAACAGTATTTTTTCGGGAGAAGAAATTCGCGGTTATGATGAGGAGTATAACAGCAAGTATGATTCATCCACTGAAATCGATCCAGATTTAGAAAAGGGAGACACTGTTGAAAACAAATGTTTTATATGTAGAGACATAAAAACATTTGAGAAAAACGTAATTTTAAAGGGGATAACTGGTACACATCTTATCCACTTTCAGATGAACTTTTGAAAGAAAAAAAACTATTGCTAGAACAAAATAAGGGAAAATAAAAAAGAAATTTAAAGAATAGAGAATTTTACTCTTATACGTTTAGTTTTAAAAAGATACAGATTTAAAAAAAATTAAGCTCCAGTGAAAACATCGCACTCACTCACGACAAGATTAAAGGAGTGTATAAACAATCCACTGAATGCCCTTATAAAAAGAACAGAAAAACTAAATGTACGTTTGAAAAATGTAATAAACGTGTTGTATTTCCTACTTGTCTTCCTTTTTAACCTTTGTATACAAATTTTACGGTAAAAACACAATGTAAACAACCTTTGGGTATGACACACCCTGCGCGAAAACTTTAAGTCGTTTTTTTTCACGCGTGGGGTGCCGGGTTAATTCAAGCTCTCGTCGGATGCAAAATATTGCCGAGAGTACCCGCACCAAATTGATACTCAGTTAACCTCTTCCATGCCACATAATCATATGACATGTGGGCCTACGTTTTTTGCATCTAGAAAACCTATCAGTTCCAACCGGCGTCGAGACTGCAACATTAGGCTATAGAAGTGGGCATCCTACCTCTAAGCCGACGGGGAAGACGATTGCATGATATATGTGGTGATTATATAATGGAAGTTCCCCTTTCCAAATGAAGTAAAAAAAGAACCACTGGTCAGAATGTCTCCAAATTTGAAATGAATATACTTGCTGAATATGCCATGCAAATTCTTCCTTTTTTAAGTATATTCTGTTCAAATTTGAAGTCATTCTAACCTGTGATTCTTTTTTTCACAACGTTTTGAAAGTGGAATTTTAATTATAATTTTTGTGTACATTAAGAGATTTCCGTTAATGAATATTTTATAATAGCTTTAACATTAAAGAGCACTTTATTGCTATAGCATTATGCTAAATTAAGGTAAGTTTTTTTGTATTTTAAAAAGCCACTTACATTTTTCATATTACAAATTTAAAATAATGAATTCAGTTTACGCTTAAGGGATCTAAATTTGCTCTTTTCAAACTCTTTGTTAGAAGCAAAAAAAGCCTTCATGTGTGTGTGTGGCAACACAAGATGTATTTTTTGACGTACAGCCTATTGAAAATAATTGCAACATAAGAAAACACATTTTATTTTTAAAATTTTGCTAAAATATTTTCAGTTTCTTAAAATTTTGTCAAATGAACAAAGAAATAATGAGCAACATAAAAAAAATAACTCCGCAAGTATTAAACGCTCTTCCATCCATCTTTTTTTTTGTGCTTAACAAAGGCAATCACTGCTTCTCTGAAAAAGTGTAAGAGGCAGAGAAAATCATTACGACCTTTTTTCTTGTAGAAAGTGTTTGCAATTCTTTCTTTTCGAAAAAGAATTGTTATTACTAAAAAGGTTACAGTGAAATGAAATACCAGTGTTCTAAAATGCGGGCAACTTCAGTTAACGGTAGAAGCTTTCTACTTTTAAAATTCTCAAGAGTCTCATTCGACTTGAGAACTTTGAAGTACTTAAAAATGTATTCTGTTTCAAAGCAAAGAGTCATTTGGTAGAAAAAAAAGTTTTTCGAATGTTTACTGCCAGTGCATTTTTAGCATTATGTGTCTTTTAAAGAATTTGGAAGTGTGTACGCTATTTGAAGTTTTTCTATGTTTGCTTATAGCAACTTAAAATGTTGATAAGAATCTGTTAAATATTTTCTTCATATATTTCGAATAATTTATGATAAAATTAATCTTATTTTATTCCAGTATGTACGACAAATTTTTTTTTCGAAAAATAAATCATAAGATTGAGGGAAATTCAGCTACTCTGGTAATGAACTATATGCTAATTTTCTTTGAAATACCCAAAATCTGAAATTAGAATTCAATTAATATAATTCGAAAACTGAAAATATCAATAACAGTAACGTCTAATCATCTGGCAAAGGAAGGAACTATCAAAATTTAGTTGGACCCTGATTTAACGAATTTCGGGCTTTAACGAATTTTTTTCTTTCCCTGATTAAAATGAAGGCAAAAACCCCATTTAACGAATAATAGGCCCAATTTCACATATTATTTCAACAGCCCCCTCCCCAATCCAAATGTTTTTTTAGAAGTTGGAGAAAAAAATTGGATTTTTTCCCCAAATGGCTTTTTTTTTGTACAGATAGAAAGACTCCTTGTAAGTAGCAAATTTCAATGGGAAAGGGTGCAGACCATTATTAGACTTTACAGGAGTAGTTGAGCGCGATTGTAAACTATCGTGCGAGTTTTGAATAGGACAGGAAATTATTTTTTTTATCTCATCCCACTCCACAAAGCTGGGTAGATTCTAACGATTATGTTGCATTTGATGACCGACTGCCTGTCTGTGTAACTGAAGTTGTGGAAACTGTTGATTTGCCAGAGTCAATGAATAGCGATTCTAAGTCAGAAATTGATCATGAAACTCATATCAAAGCTGTTACATTTTCTAATGCTTTACATTATTTGGAAACTGAAAACACACCACTTACAGCAGATGTAAATGCCGTAGTATTTTCTTTTCTGCATTAAGTCAAAAGAGAACTCTCTCGAGTCAGGAAAAAAAAAGAATGTCAAGCATATATTAGTCAGTACTTTAGATGTCCAGTTAGTAGTATTTCTTTAATAACATTCACTAACCCGTGGTCACTCGCACCTGTTTTTGCTACCGTCGTTACTCGCGGGGTGTAGAGAACACCCCAAACTTTTAAAAAGTGTATTCAAATATGAAAAAAAAATTTAGTCAATTAGGATACATGTTTATAAAGTACAAGTTGTTTTTTTGTATCATACAAATAAAATTATTAAATTTATTGCATAAAAATGAGACTAACATTAATTTAAACTAAAGTACAAAATTTTCATTTTAAAATACATTAACTTTATATTATTGCCGGGGTGTAGAGAACATCCCGCGCGAGTGATCACGAGCTAATAGTATTTTTAGCTGTTGAATAAGAAGTGTGTAATTTCTAACACAATGGATATTTTTTTGTGTAGGGGCTTATTATAGAATTTACAAAAAGTAAATGCAAACAATTTGTGTTTGTTTGGACCTAGATATAATGAATAACCCCGATTTAACGAACATAATGTTCAGTCCCGATGAATTCGTTAAATCAGAGTCCGACTGTACTTTCAAGAGTCTCCGTGAGTTCGAACTCACTACGCACGCCTTTAAGCACGCGATATTGTATGGCTATATGCTGTTTATATGTGTTGAATAACATTCTTGCAAACTGACATCTTGATTTAAAAAGAACATGACATATATTTGAAATGGTACTATATTTATCTTTAGCGACATTTATGAGTCAATTTCTGAAAACTAATTTTCAGCAGATTTCTTCTTAACAAAAGAAACGTTTTCGCAGTATCTCGTTACGGGTTCTCTGCTGACATGATTAATATTCGTATAATACTTTTTTATGAATGGTTATTGAAAATTCCTTAAAAAATTTATAAATTCAAAATTCAGTTATTTTTAAAAAATAAGCATTGCTATGTTGTTCAAAAATGCATACCAACTTTTGTTACAGTACTAAAAGCAATTAACTTTACTAAACTCAGAGGCGCAACAGTCCATGGCAGGCTAAAGCCTGACATCATCATCTCAGTTTTCGTGATCTTGGCCGCTGAGGTGCAGGAGTACATGTTCCGGTCAAGTTGTCAAATGTCTCCCTCCCCTCCACCTTTCTTCTCCTATTTAGGAAACCTGGCTTGCATTCCTCCTCCGTTGTTGTTTCCATTGCCTTGGAGTGCAAAGCCTTTGAAAAGGGGAGGTTTTGGATGTGATGCGTCTTCCACTTTGGCAGCCCCCTGCAACTTTTGCTTGCCTCTCCGAGGGTTCCCTCTGTTGCCGTGAACTGGCCATTATTGCTGTTTCCAAAATATAACAGAAAAAAATGTTTTTACCACCACTATCTTTTTCTGGCATTTTCCTCCCTCCCTAATCTCGAATTCTGTTTTAGGAGTGGTTCCCCTGCTTCTCTTATTTCTTTTTCCATGTCTTTCCTGTCTCATTAGTTAGATAGTGTCTGTGTGTGTTCGTGTTTGTGTTGTGTGTGTTTTTTTTGTATTTGTAATGTTATACAAAAATGTAAAGTTTCTTTTCTGCGTTATTCCCCCTTTTCTCAAGAATTTTGTGGGAGGGTCCCTTCGGGACCACTTTGTATACCTATTTTGTTTACATTGATAAAGTTACATCTCGGAGGGTCGATTCACAGCTCGAAACCCTTTGGGTAGGCTTGATTCTCCCGGGTAAGTAAGGTCAGGTTGTCAGCCTAATGCGAAAACACCCAGTGCTTAGCCCCCGAACTAGCTTGGTACTCATTTATCGACCCACTGAAAGGATGAAAGCCGAGTCGACCTTGCCCGACCTGGAAATAGAACCCGGACCTGTGGTGTGGAAGTGCGATACGCTACCACTCGGCCTCTGGGCTTCACTAATGATAATAGTTATAAAAAATATCAAAGAATTTGGCTCCATAGAAACAGAACCTTAACATTCTGTAATGTTAAGCCCCCTGTCTACCCTGTGACGCGGCTAAATGTGTGGGGGGAGTGAAGGACGACTCGACATGTAAATTTATAATTATTTATTCAGCACTCTAATTGACTCAAAAATAAATAAACTAATTAGATTAAACAAGATGCTTCCAAGTAGCCAGCAGAGGATAAGCGACGATAGTAGCGTGTTTGGAGAATACTACTAATAAATTGGTCCATTTTTTATCAATCATTCTTATTCCTTAATATTTGATTTAAACTGTAGTTATGTGACTAATTGTCACTTAAATCTCTTTAATAATTTAAATATCAAAACGCGTTATAAATATGACTAATACCTGAACTGTAGATAGTCTTCTTATCTTCTACTTTGTAATGCTTCAATCTCTTTGTAACTTCTATTAAATAATAATTTTCCACTATATCACTATCTATGTCTTAATAATTCTTCTAACCTTCTATCTCTCTTCTCTCACCATGGCTTGGTAACGCTCTTCCATATATCTCTCCAACTTGTTTCTCACTTTATCTCGCTTTAACTAACTGTATATAATGAGCTATATTTATATTAATTTGCATATCACAGTTTCTTCTTCATAAAAGGGTTGTTGATTTCATAGCCCAAAGATTTCCCAAGAGAGTTAATTGAAGGACGCGTTTACATCCGACACAATTTTATAAGAAGATACACCAGTGATTTTTTTTTCTGAGATAAATTAGCTTATAATGATTTTATTTGCCATTGGAAAGTGAATAAAACAAACATAAAAGTCATAACTCTAGATTTTTTTTTAACTTAGAGCTTTCAAATTGAGTGATATTGCAGAAAATTATATAAAAAATAATTTAGGGTAAAAAAATGTATTTGAATTTTTGACCGAAAAAATTTTGTCAATTGATTCGTACGGTGTCACCTTAAAGAAAGGTGTTCCCCTCCCCTTTCCTTATATAAATTTAAATGACACATACTGATAAATAGGCAAAATTATTACAATACCACACAAAAATTTATCAATATTGAGACATCCTTTTGTCTGAAAAAGGGTATATATGCTTCCCAATTCAAATTTTTCTATAGAATCAAACGCAGTCTTAAGACACGAAAGAAAAAATCATTCACTGGTTCGAATAAGGAGTTTTCAATATTTTGTATTTTTAGCTAGACTAGTGTATCCCTTCTCAATATTTGCTTCATCGTCATGAAGTTGAGTATAACAGAACTTCTCTTTTTTCCTCATTTGCTGTACAAAAGAAATAGGCTTCTTTAAACTACACTCCAGGAAAACATGCTCTTTCTTTTCTCTCTTACTAAATATTTAAGAGTAACGTAGAGTGAAAATAAAATAAAAGAAATATTCTCTAGGAAAAAAAAGCATCAACAGTTTAAAAGTTTTCATAAAAAAAGTTAAATTTGTTAGTCCAGATAAGGGCTATTACTATTCAAACAAGAAGCATTGTTCGGAAATATTCTAGACGGACAACATTTTTAATTCTGTTTTTGTTTTAATATTGAGGCGTTAAGAATTTCTGCTTATAATCATTTGCATTTCTTTATATGAAGTTTCAAAAGATTTTAGCTGATTTTAATTTATGTCATGGTTGGATAGGAAGCGGAAATTACGGTATAATTTCAAGAAAAAGATAAACCAACTTTGATCTTTTATTTGTGAACTCTAACGCAAAATATTTGCCTTAAACTGTGTCACCATCTTTTATTCAATGACGTCAATAAAATATTTTTACATCTTTTACAATTAAAAGATAACTATCTTTGTGTTATAATAGCTAAAGAAATTAACTTCTCAATATTCTTTATACCACGACTAAAAGATAACGAGATTTTTGCTTATATTTTCAAGGAAATATTGTTTTTAATATATTGTTGCTTATATCAGGATTCATGGTTTTTATAGTATGACATTTCCAAAGAACAAAACAGTTCGTCAAGAGCGATGAAATCTGTCGAAGAAAACGGTCCTTAATTTATAGAATAAACAGCAGTATAACTCGGAAAGACCACGAAGGTTCTCACTACTTCTGCAACATTCACACACAATTATCAGTATCTAAAAATAGAAGTACGCACCGATAAAATCTACCCGCAAGCAACCATTGGGTCGTTTTCGGAGTTTCAGAAAGCGACCACTATTTATAACCTGCACAGCTACCTTTTACCGCTTGCCGTACAAGCCTCACACGTCATAGGTCATGATGTCATAGACTTCTCCAGAAGCTTCCATATAAGAGTTTTCAATATAAATGACTTCATGTCCCTACATAAGGGGGGAGTCTTAGCAATAAAAATTGTCAACAAGCGGCCAAAAAATGATGGCCAACTTTTGTATCTCCAATATATTGCCGTTCCTTTTGAGAATCCCCATTATATTATAATGGATGGCATTGCTTGCAAATGTTACAGTTTTTATCATAAATAATGCGACAAAAAGAAATATTAACTAAATAAATATGCATATTTATTTACACTATTTTTACATAAATTAAAGCATTAATTACCTAAAATTCGTAACAATATTAACTAATGAGCTTTAGTGTTCATGATAGTCTGATTAAATAACAAAATCCATGGCTAATATTTTCAAACACTTATTCTACCAAAGATCATACTGTAGATTATAAAGATAGCTCATTCGTTAAATATTGCTCTCTGAGAATTCCTATGCAATGATTTGAATTAACGCCGTTCGCAAGATATCCATTATGAATACGGTAATTTTAAGTCAGGGTCAAGAAAGAAGGATTAACTTACTTATCTAGCACAATATGACGTTTCAAAAGTCCCAGTTGCATTTAAACAAAAACCAACCGCTTTAATCCAAGAATCGTAAAATAAAGTGCTCGAATCCAATATTCGACTTGAACATTGTCAGTGATACAAATCCCAGTTATGGATACTTAATTACCAAAGTATTGTGTAGAACAGCAATTCCCAAACTGTGGGGCGTGACATCCCTTCGTGGGGTGCATACGCATATGGAAAAGTCGAAAAAATAAAAGATTATTTTAAAAAAATATTAACTTACAGAAAATAAGGAAAACAACATTTTTACATAAGAAAAAGTAAGATACAATACAAAGTAGGATTCAAAAGCTCCCGGAGGAGTCTATAACTTAAAAAATATTACTAATTAAATTGCTGAAACACATCCTCCTCCAAAATAAGACCCTTGGGCAACAGCATAATTTTGCCATAGCTTGAAAAGATCATAGAAACATTTCTGGAATCTATTTTCAACCGTGTTTTTTAATTCAGCCTGCGATGTACTTTCAACTTCATCTTCAGATTGAAATTGTCTACCCTGCAAGCCTCATGCCAATTCAGGAAATTGGCTGAAGTCGCAAGGGGTAAGATAACGGGAGTAAGGAAGATGTGGTAAAACAGTTGTTTTCACTTTTGCAAGAAAGTCATTGAACAAAAATATGGCATTCATTTTCTCTCAACAAATGCCATTTCTTTCAATCGCCGGTTACTAAATGCCTCCACATACAAAATACAATACCGTGGAATGACACCAACCACGTGATTTCTGACAAAACCCTTTTAGGAAAGAGGGAGAAAGCCTTAACAAAGAGACGTTTTCATAATCACTCTACTGCAAAAACTTTTCATGTTACAAGCTCAGTTCGGGAACTTTTAAATCCTACCTCGTATATTTATACACACACTGATATAATACACTATATGGCTAAAAGTATCCGGACACCCAGTGGTATGGACTTAAAGCGTTCTGAAGCATATATTAATATGATGTTGATCCCCTTTTGCATGGATGACAGCCTACACACGTTTGGGAAGACTTTCCACCAATTTTTGATAGGTGACCATAGGAATTTCCTTCCAGACGTCCATCACAACTAAAGTGAGTGCTTGCAGTGAGGATGGCCGATTTGGCTGGTTACGTAATCTGCGCTCTAATTCGTCCCAAAGGTGTTGTATGGGATTTAGATCGGGACTCTGAGAAGGCCAGTCCAGTTTTCGAACACCCATTTCGTCAAACTACGTCTGTGCAAGCCTCGATGTGTGAATGAAGCAGTTATCCTGCTGGAAGAAAAAAATGGGCCTTCCCCGAACTATTGCCATAGAGTTGGGAGTGCAGCATTGTCCAGAATGTCCACATACATCGTAGAGTTCATGTTTCTAATGTTCACAGGAACTAACGGACCCAGGCCAAACCACGAAAAACACCCGTACACCATTATGCTTCCACCACCAAATTTAACAGTCGGCACAAAGCAGTCACTAAAGAAACGTTCGCCGGGCATCCGCCAAACCCAGACGCGTCCATCCGACTGCCAGACTGTAAAGCGAGATTCATCACTCCAAAGAACAGTTTTCCACATGTCCACAGTCCAATGACGGTGAGCTCTACAGCATTGCAATCGATGATTCGCATTCTCTGGAGCGATGTTTGGCTTGTGAGCGGCTGCACGACCATGGAATCCCAAAATTTTTAACTCTCGACGGACAGTCCTGCTGCTAACACTAATTCCTGATGAACTTTGGAACTCTTGAGAAATTTCCACCAACGAGGACTTGCAATTTTGTTTCACTACCCTTTTCAGAGTTCTGCGGATGTGTTCACCAAGTATTTTCGGCCTGCCGGTTCGTTTTTCTGCCGTTTCACTGCCTCGACGTTGCCACTTCACAATTACATCACTCACAGTAGATTTAAGCTTCTGTAGAATGTCTGCAATCTCACGAACCGATTTCCTACTAAGGTGGCATCCCACTATAATGCCACGATCAAACTCACTAATCTCCTTTGACTTACTCATTCCCTCACAAACGTATAAATACAATCTGACAATCCACTACCAAACCTTTTATAGCTTTCAATTACGTATAAAATTGCGTCACTCGCCAGAACCACCTTTTTAAGGGGTGTCCAGATACTTTTGGCCAGATAGTGTATATTTGCAAATGTATCAGTACTGTGCAATATATTTGATAATTAATTTATCAATACAAAATTAATAACAAATTTAATAATTACTAGTCACTCTCATGAGTTTATCTCTTTGCCAGTGACTCGAGAGGTTTCCTAGACGATTGCACAGATGTCCTCAGTGATGTGATGGGTATAATATAGAGAGCAACGAAGACTAGAATAGTTTTGTTTAGACTAGTTTAGACTAGTTTGTTTGTTAGACTAGAATAGACTAGAATAACATTTGTTTTTTAAGAAATGGATAATTGAAGAAAACACTTAATATAATTTTTAAAAAATTTCAATCTGTTCCATTTTTAAAAATAGAAATGAAAAGTAACATAACACTCTTATCTTGTTACTTAAAATTAACTTACTTATAAGTAGTACATGCAACGTTTATCTTGATGATTCGTACGGCGTACAATCAAGGTCTTATTGTGGCTTTAGCATCAAAATAAAATATTATTGCATTCAATACATTGTTATTGTACGAGAGGTGAGGGGCGTGATGAAAATTATGATTGAAAATTGGTTCGCAAATATTGAAAGTTTGAGAAGTACTGGTGTAGAAGTTTAGTGAGTAAAGTACTATTCAAATTTCTTTTTCAACACCTGATAGTGGTTCGAATTCATGAAGTCCGTTGTCAATATTAGATTGTGCATCTCTGGCTCATTTTGGTATTAAAAATAAACCAACCAGAGCAAACAAAAATTGATTGCTTTCTTTCTCTCTCTCTCTCACTCTCTCTCTCTCTCTCTCTCTCTCTCTATATATATATATATATATATATACACTAGTATCCAAAAGTTAAGCATAATTGATAATTATGCGAATAAAGAAGGAACTGTAAATCAGAATGGCGAAAAACTTGATATGCGTATGTAAAATGGTTATAAAATAAGGAAGCAAATCAAAAGAATGATAATAATTAACTTTATTATCCAAAGTAGCAGTTTGAAAGAAAACTGAGCATAGCAAAGATTCACACTTTAAAGAAAAAATGAAAGAAAACATTAAATAAAATACTGATGCTGCAGTTTAATAAGGCGTGTGGTCACCTCTGACAGCCAGGCACGCACACACCGATTTACCATACTTGCTATGAGATGATGAATGAGTTGTGGGCTCAAACGGTTCCAAGCTTCTTGGAGAGCTAGCTCTCTTCAGTTCTGTAACGGTGGGTGCGAAAGGGCTGCAATTTGTCTCCCGAGCATATCCCATACATGCTCGATAGGATTTAAATCAGGGAAGTTCGTAGACCACGACATGCGCTGGATGTTTTCCGTTTAAAGGGAGTCATCAATCAGCACCGCTCAGTGACATGGCGCATTATCATCCATGAATATGAAGTCAGGACCGACAGCACCTCGAAATAAGCGAACATAAGGTTCAAGAACTTCGTCTCTGTATCTTTGAGCAGTCACAGGCCCCTTGTCAAAGAAATGGAGGTCTGTGCGGCCGTCCATCATGATGCCTGCCCATACCATTACTCCCCTTGATGGAAAATGATGTCTTTCCGTTATGTTTCTTGGTTCAAAACGTGTTCCACGTTCTCTCCATATCGTTATCCGCCGAAAATCACTACTCAGACTAAACCGGGACTCGTCACTGAACATCACATTGGCCCACTCCCCCACACTCCAATGTTGATGTTTCAAACTCCAGTTCAAACGAGCGCGTTTATGCGCAGACGTGAGGGGAATGCAAACTGCTGGTCTTTTGGCATACAGACCAGCATGATTGTGTCTCCTGTAAACAGTTTGTCTCGAAATTCGTATTCCTGTGGCGACTGTGAGCGCTGAACCCAGTGCTCTGAAAGTATTACCCCTCTGACGTCGCGCAATTATTACCAGATATCGGTCTTGGCGAGAGGTTGTGACTCTTGGTCGGCCTGATACTGGTTGTCGGGTAACATCTCCCGTTCTTTGAAACCTCTGCCACAGTCTTAAGATCACAGACTGGTCCACATTCAGAATTCGAGATACTTCGTTTGTGATCGTGAGGATTTCAGCATTCCAACTATTCTTCATTTCGTAAACATGTCCAATTGGTGTCTTTGTGCCATCATTCACCTTGTTTGATGGTTAACAACATTCCTTCGCACAGCAGTTGCACGAAACTTGCCTGAACTGCCTATGCTGTGTGAATCGGTTTCTCCGCGTTCCGACATGCCGTGGTGTTTCGCGCAGGACGTAGTCGACTGAAAAATTTTGCATAAATCTAATGTGTCTTCTTCACCCAATTAATATACGCAAGAAATTTGGAATAATTTTACGAATATTTACTCCATGTTTTTCGCATTTTACGATTTATGCTTAACTTTTGGACACCAGTGTAGTTTTTACCTTTTGGCTTTCTATCTTTAGATCTTATGGCCACATACACGTGCAATTTTCTCACTACATAGACAAATCATACTTACATGGGTTGATTTGTCGTGTTTTATGAACAATTATTTTTAATGAAAATAGTCTTGAAAGTTATGAATTCTGCTTACGACCCGTTAGAACGGAATTTAATTACTTGTTTAAAACTCTTGTTTAAAATTGCAAACTTTTAAAATTTTGTATAAAATGTCATGGATTTTGCTTAGAAAACAAATGGGGCTTTCACTTACAACGAATACCGTAGCTTAGCTTTACTTTTAATAAAAAAACTAAACGAAGTTATGAAGCAATTCTGAATAAAATTGAAATGTGAAAACTAGGTTTCAAGGAAAATTCAGCTTTAGAAAAAGTATATTTCATTTCCAGAAAACTCAACAAGTAATATACGAAATATTTTTGAAGATTTTAAATAAGGTGTGTTTGAAATGGGGGAAATTCTTGTCAAACCCCTCAATAAAAAAAATGCACAAATAGTATTTCAAAACTTTTCATAAAATATGTATAAAATGCGCAAAGATTTGTTTCAGTTCGGCATTTAATTTATAAATATTTACATCTAGCAATTTTCTCTAAATATATAAAAATAATTTATTCCTCGATGTGGTTTGTCTTATTATTACAGTACATGCGTTTTGTATTTTCTTTGTAAAACATATATGCATTAAACAAAGAAACGGAAGAGGGAATTCTAAAACAAGCTTAAAATATCCTGATTCCCAGTGAAAAAAAACATTACTTTTTATAGGATTACTATTGTAATATTATATGAATAATTTTTGGAGCATTCTGAAATAAATTATATACTCCATTAAACTAGTTTAATCTAACTCCTTCGGTTCCTAAGTAAAAATTAATTAGTGACTACCAGGTTTCATTTTTCCGCTTTTTGTTGCATTTTTTAATTTCGTTATTTTTTCATATTTTTAAATTTATTTAATTTTTCCCCTTTCCGTGGTGCAGAACAATAATATATATATATATATATAATAATTCCCAGTAATATAATCATTTTAAATATATTTTAATCATCTGGTCCATCCCTTCAGGACCCACATTTTAATAATAAATTATCCAGCCGCCTAACGAGAATATTTTAAACTACATCTAGCTACCCACTCAGATCATGTGATTTGAGCCGCCTATAAAAACTGAGATTCCTGGAGACCGTTCCCCTTTTCGCTTCTGTATTAGCTTCAACATGTAGCTGGCGGCAGCTTATTGTGCATTCGTTTTCTTTGTTCGGTGTTGTCCATTTCATGCTTTATGTTTAACATGCTAATATATGCTCAAGATGTGAAAATAAACAGAATTGAATAATCACAGGACTGCCTCGTCAATTCCAGCCAAAGCAAACCTCAATCGTAAATAATAGTAACCTTTTAAAGAATACCTTTCAATGGCCACGTCATTTACATACATATATATATATACATGTGTGTATGTGTACGTGTAACGCTTTCACGGGAATTAAATATGTTACTGGGACATCTTTATCTGGTTGCTGCCGTTGTATGGATAACAACATTTAGTTGTTTTAATTGCACATTTTATTGATTTTTAAGCAAAAAGCGACTAGGAGAATAGTAGTGATAAAGGGCTCAATTGCGCTGTATATGGTATCTGTTATTTTCTCAATTTTTAGTTCAACCCTTGTTGACAGGATATCGGAAATTCCTTAAGGAGGGTGGGGCTCAAGCACCCCTTGGTTCATTGGACCTATAAAGCATCTAATTGTAACTTTCCGTGGAACCGTTCACCCAATCAATGAATTAGTGGCAATGGCATAAAAGAGATTGGCCCCATAATATTGGTGTGACGCGATGGAATTTATAATGGGCTACACTTGAAAATCACAGCAGAACTATAGAGAATGATGCTGAAATACATGTAGAACCCTATACCAAAACATTGAAACCCAAATGGAGCCCCTTCTCACCTTCTTCTTCTTTGATATAAGTAGTTTTACTTTGTAATTTTTTATCACTTTCAAGCTCCCAGATAAACTAAATTAGATTAATAATGTAGAGTCTTATTTCATAGAAAAATAAAAATCTTAATGATGTGGATGTAACTAATATGAACCTGGGTTTATTGTCAAAAAACCTCGCATCTGTAGCAACCCCATTACAGAGGGGCTTCGACAACGGACAAAGGCCTTCTTTTTAACATTCCGGAAGTATCAGTTTTATATCTTTCCCTCACTGGAAGCTTTGATAATCACATGATTTTCGTTATTTAATGCATTGATTGGTTAGAATGAGTAGCTGATACGAAATTGCATCATCTTTTGAAATGTGTTAATGTAGCAGTTATTCAGGAGATAAAGTTACGATTAAAAGAATATTTTTCATTGGGCGTGTAAAATAAAAGAATTGATTTCTACGTGATATCTTCGAGAGCTTGAGACCATCATAAATTAAATAGACTCTCGAAAGAAAATTTAAATGAAGAATTATTACATGTGTGTCTGTGGGCTTTCACGCACGCGCAACACATCATCACAATAGTTTTGAGTCGATAAGAAAGCTATGTTCATTAGGTGTAAAACACCTAATCTCACTTAAAAATAAAAACATATATAGCACATAAACTTTAAAACCCAGACTTCGTGAACCCGTTTCCATTTTGTCTCGACCATTGTACTTGAAATCCTATTGCAACTTCGGATCCTTGCAATGTCAGTAATTTTACAGCCTTCTTCTTGCAAGAATCCTCATAAACTCTGAAGGAGAAATCTATGTCACGACCACTTATACCGATGGATATTCAGCTATAAAATAACTAAAGAAGCTCCTTCGTCAGCTGCTACTAATAATGAAGCTGTAAAACTTTAGTTTCCATGGAAACTGTGTGTGTTCTAGACATATTTTCTTCTGTATTTTCATTTCCAAGTGTTTCTATTTTAAAAGATGCAGGTAGTAGTCTGTAGTTTGAGATGCTATTCATATCCTTTAAAGAGAGAAAATAACTTCATTTGTTTTAGATTTGCTGATTATAAATATAATTAAAATGGTAAATGTATTATAAATGACAAATGACAGAAATGTTTTGAAATGAATATAACGTACAACTGAATCACGACTGTTGTACGTTGCAACAGCTTTGGCGGGAAAAAAAAGACTCGAAACCATTGATAATAGATTTACTGAAATCACTTTGAAAACAGAACTTAAGAATATTGTATGCTTAATACATTTCATATTTAATTATTGGAAATAAAAAGTGTAAATAAAATAAAAATGCAAATTTAATATGTTTCCATTCTTCATATCTGTAGCTAATTTATTCTTCTTTCATAGACTAATTTTTTTTAATCTTAGTGACTCTATGCGTTACTTCCATTCGTACATTTCTACATACAAGAAGAGAGAAAAAATTTATATTTTGGTGAGTTATACACTCCCAAAAAAATTTGTCAATTTACCTTGCCTATCAACATAGATATAACTTCTATTGCCCATTACAATTTCTACACCAATAAGGCGGCATGCTACAGGAGTGAAAGTTTAACGACTTGAAGAAGGTGCCGTGATATGCAAATGATTAGCTTTTCAGCGCATTCAGACAAAGCTGGCGAGGGTAACGACCCCTACAATGTGTTTACAGGAGGAAACTGTTCAGACGGTTTCTCATACACAAAAACGTTGTTGTCTGGAGAAAAGTTGTTGTGAAGAAATGCGTACCAGCACGTTTCTGACTTTGATAAAGGTCGAATTACAGCGTACCGGGATTGTGGCTTGTCGTATCATTGTATTGCTGCTCACGTTGGTCGAGATCCATTGACTGTTTGCAAAATTTAGAGTTGATGGGTTCAGGACGGTAATACGGAACGCCGAGCTGGATCTCAACGGCTCCCACAATCCCTAGCATCCTAAAAGACAAGCATGTTACCTGCATGGATTTAATGGATCGCGCAGTCACATCACGAGCCCTGAGTCAAGAATTGGGGTTGTTTGCAAGACAGCAAGTGCCTGTAAGAACAGTTCGACGACGTTTGCAGAAGCATGGACTCTGAGCTTGGAGACCATGGCTGCGGATACCCTTGACGCTGCACGCAGCAGGAGCGTCTGCAATGACATGATCAATGACGAACCTGGGCACACGAATGGCGAGACGTGATTTTTTCAGAAGAATCCAAGTTCGGTTTATACAGCATCATTCGTGTTTGGAAGCATTATGGTAAGCACACATTGACAGCATGCATTCGTCATCTTCATACTGGTCCATCACCCGGCGTGATCGTATGGGGTGCAATTGGATACACGACTTGGTCACCTTTTGTTCTCATTGTTGCGGCTTTGAACAGTGCATTACGAACCGTGGTTCTACCCTTTATTCGAGCCCTGCGAAACCCTACGTTTTTCAGCAAGATAATGCACAACCACATGTTGTCTGTACTGTACGGACCTTCCTTGACACCGAAAATGTTCAGCTTTTTCTCTTCCCTGCACGCTCACCAGATCTCTCGCCGTTAGAAAATGTATGGTCCATAGATGCCAAGTGACTGGCTCGTCACCATACGCCAGTCATAACGGTTAATGATCTTTGCCATCGGGTTGAAACTGCATGGGCATGTTTACCTGCACATGCCATCCAATCTCTATCTGACTCAATGCCCAGGCGTATAAGTGCCTTTATTAATGCCAGAGGTGGTTGTTTTGGGTACTGATTTCTCAGGGTCTATGCACCCAAACTTCTTGAAAGTTTAATCACTTGTAATTTCTAGTATAATATATTTGTCCCAAAAATATAATTGTGTTATCTACATTTCTTCCTGGAGCATAAATTTTAACATCCAGAGTAGTGTATATATATAGAGAGAGAGAGAAAGAAAATAGACTCGACCACACATCACAAGATCTCCGGAATTATTACATTTGCCTTATTTAGCAAGCATGTTTCTTTCATTGAGTAGAGATCAGCCGGTTTTGTGAAAATTGGATCTTAAGAGGGGATGAGAAGAGTTAAGGAAGAGTTTAGACATTAATACATAGTGAAAAGAATGATTGGTTGTTTATCGTATTTAGTTTAAACTTACATAATTTTATCACTTTCTGTTTTCTTAATTATCCCATTTATCTCAAGTTGTAGCTTATTCTTATTTCATTTTTTCAGCCCAGAGGAATTTAGAAAAAATAAAATATATATTAGTTTTTAGCTTGTTTTGTGTGAGTTTTTGCCAAATTTAGAGCCATTCAAATTATTCAAAATAAGGCCAGATTTCTTACCTGATTCTATAGTGTAATAGACTGTAAATTAAAAATAATAATAGTAAGAAAAAAGTGTTCAAAAGTTAATATTATGTTGAACATAACGAAATGTTTGGAATTGAAGATCAGAGCAAATACCTTTAATTTATCGTTACACAAAAAAGATTTTTTGGGGGAACTAGTTTGATACCGCGGGTCAAGGCGCCAATTGCTGCTTGGCGCGATAAAGGAATCACGCCAAGCAGCGTTTGTTGTCCCTGGAAATTCAAGCTGCGGGCCTAGGGGTAAAAAAATTGTCAGGATAATTTTAAGGAATTGTTTTGAAATATATTTCGAATGAAGAATATAGGAAGAGGTTGAGAGCAATCAATAAATATAATATAATATAAAAAGTTACATGTACTATTATAATATTATACAGTAATGTGATAATAATCTTATAATGTACTTTAATAGTAATTATATCTAATAATATATAGTATGATTTAAAAATAAATATTACATATAATAATAATCATAGTATAATTTAATAGTAATTATAAAAAAGAATAATCACATCGTATTGTAATATAATAAAAATTATACTTAAGGATACTCATAACATAATTATAAATAAATAACAATTATATATAAAAGAATAACATAATTATAAAACTAAATAAAACTTAGAAATAAATAAATTATGTCATAATATTTGTAAAAAATTATAAGTAACGAACATTATATGATTATTTCATATAATAATTGTATTTTTATATTGCATTATTAATAAAATAATTACATAATATTTATTAAAAATTATAAATTAATATGAATTAAAAAAATAATTATTCTTAATATATTATCTCCATGAAAACCACATCGTCAGACGATAAAAATATCAAGGTAACCATATTGTAATGTTATCGCCCATCTTGGCAAACATAAAAAACAACCCCGTGATATCAAACTCGCAGCCCCCAACGCTCATTTGTGTTCCTCGGTTAATTTTTTGGCACACAATATATATAATAAAATATTGAAATTTCTCCCGATTCTCTCCCGAAAGATAGTAGCAGAGAAGATATGTCAAGTGTCAGGACGTACAAATTAAGTTTTTCTTGTTTTTTTGTATATGTTCATTATAATGTATTATTCGAAATAAATCAACGTTTCTATGAGTTTTGATTTTCTGATTTTCTTTGCGCCCCACCTTAAGTTAAACCTTGTTTATTTGGCCCAAGTCAGCCTTTGAGTTTGACACCTTTGCCTGCACATTAGATGTATGGAGAATGTATGTACATTAGATGTGGATGTATGGAGAATTGGCAGTTATAGAGACTGCCAATAGAAGTGAAAACTTAGAACTTTTAGTATTAAAATTTGAAATTTCATAATGTTTGAATTAAAATTATCAACTTCAATCTGTTTTTCACATCTATTGACACTCCGAGCAACAATTACATGCACATGTTTATATGGTTTTTATTATTCAAATATATTACGGGCTGTACAAGATCATGACAAAATATAAATAAAATTCAATTGAAATAACAATTAATATACAATCATATTATTTATGGGTAGTATTTGTATTTACTTAAATTTCAATGTACTTGATTTTTAACATTATTTTAATTGTTTGCACATCATTGTCATCTTGAATTTCAACAATGTACTTAGACTTTTTGTACTTTCAATTATTTCATTTTGTTCTAAAAAAGATACAATAGGCTTATGGTTATAAAGTAGAAAGGAAAATCTTTGATTCAAATTTATCTAAGTATCGCGTAAAAACCGCATCAATCGTTGCTTTATATTTTGTAGTACTGAGTTTTTGATCATTGGACATATTTAAATTAAGTGTTTCATTTAGGAATTCAATTAGTGGTAGATTTTTATCATCTGCAAAGTTAATATTGAAGTCTCTACTTAAAATCATCGGTACATTATCATATTTTTCGCCAAACCTTTTTTCGAGTATTTCAGAATCTTCTTTTGTATAAATCATCAAATTTTCGAATAAAAATGGTTGTATTTGTCTCATAGATTCCCCAGGCGAAATATAAACGGCAACAATTAATATGTGTTCTCCATTCTCGGAATCGCAATGACCAATGCATATTTCGCCTATATCAGAAACATAAACATCAATGCTTCTAGTGAATTTAGTATACATGTCCATATGTGAAGTAATGAAGTGTGACGTATCTTGAGTATTGGTTTAAATAGCTACCCCTGTTGCTGGAACTTCGGGTCTTTTACAACTTACAAAAAAGTTGAAAATCGGAATATCAAGTAGTTCTTCGTTTTTCATACGAATTTCTGACAAAAGCAGAACATTTGACTTTTTTTACGATAGCATCATTTTTAGGTCAGCTGTATGCGTATACAAACTTTGAAAATTGAATGAAAATATCAATAATCCTTTCTGGTTGGAGATGAATTCTAGAAAAGTTTTGGTGCCGTTTGTAGTATATTGTTTTGTAACCTTTTCAATTCTAACGTTAGGTCCTCTTGCTGACTTGTTGATCTTTTATGATGTTTATTTGAATTAATAACCATATTTTAAACTTCAACACATTAATCTTGAACTGTTATTAGATTTTATAAAATTTTTAATTACAAAATCCACGATAAAAATATGATGGAATAACTAGAAATTTGTTTTACCACAGTAGTAAGAAAACGTCTAAGCCACTGTGAAATACTTATCCGGTTTGCGTGATGCATTGCAGAGGTTAAATATTGGAAAATAAATAATGCAAAATTTTTGAGCGCCAGAATAAATACGGAGATTTAAAATGATTTTAAATAATATAAAAATTTCAAACGCCAAAATAAACACGAGTTTTTGAAATAATTTTCTGTTATTTATTTTTTATCTTTAAAAAAATTAGTATATTTATTTAGTACTCACTATTGTACCGCACAATGATTCTTCAATTAAACGATTCAAATAATAATCAAACAAAAACACTGTTTCAACAATGCACAGTATATGCACATTGAAGTTTTCACTAAATTCATTCAATTTCACTTAAAAGATATACACAGCACTATACGTCAGCTGTATAGCTACAGAAATACTGCTATAAGCATGTATGTGACGCGAACGCACGAGATTTCACCCATCCAAAAAGTGCTTAAGGCGAACGGCACACTGCGCATGCGCCAGTCAGAGCATGTCGGTGACGCGAACTCATATTTTCCCCTACCAAATAGTGCCCAACGCCACTCTCTCTCTCTCTAAAGAAGTTTTCACTTTAAAAAAAATAATATATTGTTTATCAGAACCTACATATGGGGAAAAGATGATCTATATGGTTATTAGGAGAAAAATAGATAAAAAATAATTATTTCAAAATTAAATTTTACTACAAAGAAGTTGAATTTTGGCACAAAAAAAACCGGAAAAACACTTAATTATAGTCTGATGATTTTAGACTCAGAATAAAATAATTTTTCTACAATATAAAATAATTTTTCTACAATGCACATTAATGATATATGAGTATTAAACAGTGCAATGTACATTGCAACACACACGCACACGCATACGCACACACACACAAATTTTTTCCAAATTCCCAAATTTTCCCCCGTTTTTCGCTTTATTGTGCATTGTCATTTGGACACGCGTGGTGGGTGGGTCTTAAAAATTTTAAATACTAAGAGGAAGCTGCTATATGTACCTGATGTTTTTTTCTTGCGACTATCTAGAAGTTGTTTTCTGATCGCAGTAAGTGTTAAAAGTTCTAAAATGCCTGTTTTTCCTTAACAAAAATGACTGAATTTTTGCCATAAAAAACTCAAATTCCTAAGTTTTATTCCCCTTGTGGTAGTATTTCACATCTATAAAAAGTTTTTATTTTATTTTCCCTTTCATTTCTGTACCAAAGAACATCTTTCCCACTTTGGTCGATCCACTTTTATAGATATCTTTTCAATCCACTCAATTCTACTCTGTTCATTAAATTATGGATGTAAAATATACCGTATTTACTCGAATTTAAGCCGCACTATTTTTCCAGAGTTAATGCTACTGAAAATTGGGTGCGGCTTCAAATCGAAGGCAAAACATTTGTTGGTTGGGGAAAGTTCACTTTCCTCCCCCTTCAAAAGAAAAATGTAGCAGTCCGTTCTGGCCGCTTACATTGATGACTTAGCCCATTTCACAGTGTATCTCCAGTACTCAGTCCATTTTAAATATCTTTGTGTGCTCGTATGTAGAAATCTTTTTTGTATACGCTTTCTTTTAATCACTTTAACATCAAAGATATCGGTAATAGCATCATGACGAGTTCACTGTGATGCAAGTATAAAAAAGGAGGCAATTTTACATGCAGAAGTAATGGGAAACAGAGCAGTGGCTATATATACGGAAAATTTGACATGGATGAAACAAATATACATCGATGGCGTAAGCAAAATGATATGATTTTTGCTTATAAATGTTCAACAATCTATAATTCGCTTACATTCTTTTGTAATACATTCTTTAAAAAAATTTCACATAACAAATGCACTGGCGGTCACGGAAGATGATTTTGTGTGGGAAAATGGCAACTCTGGCACCAATTTCGAAAAAGACGAATCATTTTCGAAACATATGATACTAGCAAATTAAAGGTTCATGAATGTGTTTTTGGCAGTTTTTAATACTAGTAAAATAAATTAATCATTAACTTATAATTATTTCTCATTAAAATTTTGTTAAAAACTTCTTAAACATTGATGACTTTTTTACACAATTTATTTTTTTTTTCAAAAATGTGTAGGGAATTGCGGGTGTGGCTTGGAATCGATAGCGGCTTAGATTGAAGTAAATGTGGCAATTAACAGTTTTCGTGCTTTTATTTTGGGAGTATATTCCAAGTACTGTATTGGCAATAGAAAGCAAATTTAGTTATAAGTAAAGAGCAACATTTTTTTTTTTTTTTTTTTTTTTTTTTGCTATTGATCAAAGATTTTTAAGACGAAAGGTCTCAATTATAAAATAATTCTAATTTCCAGGGAAAACTTTTCAAATATTTTCCTAATTTTACTTTTCTCTAGAAGAGAGAAACACAAATGAATAGGTTAGCTGAAAATCGAATTCCCTGGAGAAGAAAAAACGAGAGAAAACAAATATATGCGAAAAACTGTTGAGTTTTCTCAAGAAAAGAATTCGCAAGCAACTTCTTTTGAAATTGAAAAGTCGATAACAAAGCGGAAAAGTATCGGGAAAAAACCCTTTTTTGTCTCTACAGATAAAAACAGTGTTTTCTCTTTTTAAACCTCATTTCCGTTTTGTTCTCACCGAGCCTGTGAACTGCAAGTTTTTATTCTGTAAAAATAAAGTTTATATATAATGATAAATTATTTCCTAAAAAAGAGAATCATTTAAACACATTTCTGTAGAACCGAATAGACTTTTTCACTAATTGTCTCAATTTAAATGAAGATTCTGAATAGCATTGTTTTTTTTTTCTAAATTATTCATTCTATTATAAACGAGTGGAAATCTATTATTTATAAGTTTTGAATCACTTAATTGGAACATCATCATTAAGATTAAATATAAAAAAATGATTATGCTGTATACCAAAGATTGGCAACCTTTTAGCTGTGGCGTGCCAAACCAATCTACCAACATGATTCAGCGTACCACATGAAAGGACATTTTTGAAAATTCGATTCCTACGGTAATGCATGCAGAATTAGAGAATAGAG
Source organism: Trichonephila clavata (assembly GCA_019973975.1). Taxonomy (NCBI): domain Eukaryota; kingdom Metazoa; phylum Arthropoda; class Arachnida; order Araneae; family Nephilidae; genus Trichonephila; species Trichonephila clavata. Next base: position 196,219 of record BMAO01025350.1, read on the forward strand.
GTCAAAAATATAGATATTTACAGTTTTATTATATATTAATTTTGCATCATTTAAAGATATATCTTACTAACATAAAAAAGACAAAATAAAACACACTCATAGACAAAAAAATTAGCGCTCCAAGTTGGAGTCATCAAAATGAAACAAAATTTTACATACATAATGACTATTTTGATATAAGTAAACGATTAGAAAATCAAAGAAAAAGGATTATTTATTTCAGAGAAAAAGGCAAAAGAACGGAGGATTTAATACCCTGTTGAACACCCTCTAGAGTGAATGCACGATGCGATACGATCGAGCATTGAGGCATACAAGTTTTGTTTGATGTCTTGAGATATTTCGTTCCATATTTGCTGTAACCCTGCCTCTAGTTCGTTCAAACTCGTGGGATGCCTAACTTGCCGTCCCAAATGACCCAGATATGTTCGATTGGAGACAAATCTGGGAATCAAGCAGGTCAAGGAAGGGTAGTAACAGTGCGGAGACAGTCTTGGGACACTCTTGCCGTGTGAGGCCGAGCATTGTCTTGTTGAAAAATGGCTCCTGGGAGCCATTACATGCGTGGCAACACATGTGGTTTCAGGATGTCATAGATATATCGCTGGGCTGTCATGGTGCCACGGATCAATACTAGGGGTGACCGTGCATTGTAGGCAATGACACCCCATACCATTACACCAGCTGTAGGGGTGGTGTATTGCTGTAAAGAAAAGGCAGGATTGAGGCGTTCACCACGATGTCTCCCCACACGAACACGATTGTCATTACTGCTAAGATTGAATCTTGATTCGTTGCTAAAGACGAATGGTTCCATTCCGCTGCAGTCTAGTTTTCTCGCGCTCGGCACCACTCCAAACGGAGGCGTTGATTGGTGGGCTTCAAGGGTAGCACCCGTAATGGGGTCAACGATCCCAAATGTCCTTCAGCTAGACGCCTTCGTATGGTTCGAGAAGACACAGGGGTTCCTAGTGAAGGTGCTACCTGTGCCTGTAGGGCGGCCGATGAATTAGTTGGCTGTACGCGTGCCTTTCTTATGATGTGGCGGTATTTTCGACGACTGGTTTGTCGAGGGCGTCCTGAGCCTGGTCTTCTTGTAAATGACATCTTTCGGATCCACTGGTCCCAACAACTCTCACAACACAATCAGAGCAGCCTAATTGATGACCTATTCGCCTAGCTCACCACCCAGCTTCCCTCATGCTGATGATTCTCCCCCTCTCAAACTGCGACAGCTGCTCATATTGTCTTCGAAAAAGGTGTAATGGCATGTCTACCTCAACGCTTACTTTGTAAACGATTCAACACACTCAAATAAGCTTTGGGTTCCTGTTTTATACTCCACGGAGAACGACGTTAAACGCCCTCTACCGGCTATAAGTAATGCGCAATCACGCTACATTTCTAATCATTTGCATATCTCCCATACACGTGCCTTCATGCCGAGTTTCGTTACGGTCCAGCAATTATTTTTTGGTGCGTTAATTTTTTGTCCATGAGTGTACAACTATTTTTTCATAAGTAAAAAAAATTCAATTGTACATATGCTAAGTAGTTTTAAACATATTTATTAAAAGAAGAAATAGACAACATAAAATATAAACATTTCCCTTCATTAAACCGGGTATTTCAAAAGTCACACACACCTACAACCCTTGTACCAAAAAAACTAAAAGGGGTGGTTGAGTTTTCTGTCATTAGATAACTTTAAGGCGAACCTAGTGATTTCACCACTCTACTTTCCTATCGCAGAATCAGGGGTACCATTATTTACTTTCAAATTGACGCAATTCTGAGCAATCAGTTGAAAAACAATGTTTACTGACTTGAAATTTTTTTTTCATATCAGGAAAGATTTTTTTACTTACTTATGTTGAACCAAATGAGGAACAGCAGTACATGCAACTTTCTTCTTCAAACAATTAAACCTCCCTGACATTCAGAATAGCTGTAAATTTGCCTTTAGAGCATTGGTTCCCAAACTTTTTTGTCCCATAGACCCCTTACCATGTTTTTCGGTTTTGTTTTAAGTTTTAACTAAGTTTTTGCAAATTTATCAACTTAAATGTTTTTTGGCATTTGGTATAGAACTACTTATTTTAAAAGTTTATGTTTCTAACTGGAGTTAAGTACAGTGTTTAAAACTTAAGACACACATGTGAATTAGTTAATTAAATGTTAATTTAATATATAAAATAATTGTTACATAAAATAACTGTGTAAAAAACAAATGCTTTTAATGGGTGGAATGAATCTGGTGCTTCAATAACACATTTTTAACATTTGGCATCAATCTTTTCAGGTTTAACCCTCAATCTCCTCGGTTAGTAGGATCAAATCTTCCTTTTTTATTTCTTTCTGTTTTTGTTTTGGAGATTGGCAGCCACGCTGAAACTCCTCCTCTCTAAGGAAAGTAAGTAAAAACTTTCTTAAGATATACCTGTTATTTATTTCAAATTATGGAACATCTTTTTAAAGCCAAAGTTTCTGACATCCTTTTCTAAACTTTAAGATCTTCATTAGGGCTATTAAAATAAGTTCCGTTTGAAAAATCGGACATTTTTTTCTTTTTGCTTTTTTTTAATGTGACAACATGAATTCATTACTTACTGTTTTTTCCATGGTCAAAGCATTCTCACACCTAGTTTCAAAACGAGTAAAGGGCATTTAAATGATGAACATAAGTTAAAACGTCGTTTTTCTGGCAGATTGTGACAAATTAAGAAACTATTAAAATTCACGGCGTCCAGTTTTATACTCCTTTAACTTTATTCTGGCAGGAAACGTTAAAATGATGGGCCTTTTTTAATAAAATGTATGCTGTCGCCTTATAATTGAAAATTAACCCCAGTAAATTTAGTAAATAAATCTGTTAAATAGGTAAATATGTGGTCTATACTTTGCAAGTTTTTCTATTAAAATTAAAGTAATAATCTGGTTTAGGCTGTCATAGACCCCCATTTACACCTCATGGACCCCCAAAATATTTTTCACTGCCGTGGACCCCTTACAGGTCGTCATAGACCCTTGGGGGTCCATATAGACCACTTTGGGAATCACTGTGCTTTAGAGTTATCTTTCAGATTTTTTTCATAATTCCGTAAATGTCCATAATTCTGAAGATGTTTGTCAAAAAAAAGGTATTACAAATTTGTCAATCTTTGAGTGTATGGAAGTTGATAAATTTGAAACAAACATTATTTGACAATCATTTTCAGAATTATGGACATTTACGGAATTAGAAAAATGTCTGAAAGATAACTCTAAAGATAAATTTACAGCTATTTTGTAAATTATTGTACGTCATTGCTGGGGAGATTTTATTGTTTGAAGAGAGAATATTGCATATCTCCCCCCCCCCCTTTAAGACCCAAACCACTCGATCGTTCGGGTTAGATATTCTTATACGCTTTTGCTTCTGGAATATTTTCGTATGTAAAAAAAGCCTGAATCGAACAGAAAGTTCGAAGAAGGTTTGCAACAAGAATAAAGTATAACTTTTTATCAACAGATGGTGGTTGTAGTTCACGTTTTACTTTCAGCTGGCAAATCTAGCTTTGTTTTCAAATGCCATGAAAACACGTCTTCTTTTTATTTGTCGTAAAAAGATAATTATCGATATATTTCTAATTGCTTGGATACACATTTTTGTCTTAATGTTTAAATAATTGTAAAATAGTAAAAATATTTACTACACTCTATTATTGTTGCCTGTAGTGCTCGGGATTTCGTTACCAGCAGGATCGTGCGACTTGAGCGTTACTTGAGTCACTGCAGTTGTAAAAGTATGTGCTTGCTATATGAGTTTTCTGTTCAGTAATGTTGATAGAAGCCTAAATAAAAATGAAATATATATTGTTATATAATTAATACCATATTTCATTAGAAGTTGCCATGGATGAGTCCCTTTTTTCTTTGTCTCGCTTTTTTTACAATTAATTTTCTCTTTCATAGATTTGTTGAGGGGCATGGCATTTTCATCCTTTACGCAGATATCTGCATCCTATCTCTTCCTCCCCCCCCCCCCAAATTTTTTGTTTTCTGGTTGGAGTTGGTTTGGTGAAATTTAAGTATTTTAATTTTCTTAAATAATAAAATTTTCTGATACATTTTATTATTTTTAATGGAATACTGCGCTAACTTTTAACCAAAACCTTTTTCAGGTGTTTTAAATGAAAAGTATTTTCACACAAGAAGAAATTTTGCAATTGATGAATAAATAAAATTTTGAGAGTACAGTGATCCCACGGATGACTATGCTGCGAATAAAACATATATATCACGTATACTGGGAAAAGAATCCAGTTCGTATAAGAGCAACAAAAAAAACTTGGAAATATCTGCAATGGAAAGACAATTTGTATCATTCTTTACCACTTCCTTTTATTGTTTTAACTCTTACAAATTTTTGGTTTCTGTGCAAACATGATGTAATACCACAAATACAATTCCTCCAAAAATCAAAACAAATATCCTAAAATTTAAATTAAAGATAGCTGAAGCATAGCAGCCTCTCCACCTACAAACAAAAGTATATTTTAACCCATAATGAAGATAATAGTGTTGTTTGTGTGTGTGTAATTCCTCCCGCAAAAGATGATTCAATTATTATAATCCACTTGCTATATATTTCATGTCTATGAACCTGGCCCTGCTAGAATAAAAGGTACGAAATGTTTAACCATTTCTGTTGTGTTAATGTCATTTCAAGGTCTCGCAATTGCAGATTTCAAAACTGCGTGAAATCAGTTCGAAAATACACTGCTGGCCACCGTAAATGCAACGCCCTGAAGGACGCACGCAAATAACATGAAATTTACAACATGCATTAGCGGAGGTGAGATATGCGAATGATTAGAATTTCAGCGCAGACACACATCACGCACGCCTGTGGCCTCACATCAAAGCGCTATTTAAGGCTTGGAGATTTCGGCGATTTCAAGTGCGGCAATTGTGATTTTCTTGTGGTTTTTTCAAAAAATGATCAGTTATGTCTCGTAGAAAACAGCAATCAGCTTTTGATCAAGTATCCGAGTTCGACAGAGGAAGGATAGTGGCCCACCGAGATTGTGGATTATCTTTCAGGGAAATCGATAGTCGTGTTGGACGAAACCAAACAACTGTAATGCGGATATGTAATCTTTGGATGCAGGATAATATGACGGACCGACGTGGTTGATCGCATCCACCTCAGTGCACCACTTCACGTGAGGACAGGCAAGTTGTGCGCATGGCAGTAACGGATCGCTCAGTCACATTACGAACCATAGCACAGCACATTGAGTCTGTAACGCATCATTCAGTGTCAGCGCGTACCATTCGATGCCGTTTACAGAAGAGTGGTCTGTCCGCAAGCGTCCATTGCTTGGTCTACCCTTGACGCAGAACCACAGACGTCTCCGCCACCAATGGTGCGATGTAAGAAGGATGTGGGCGGCAGAATGGAATGAAGTTGTCTTTACTGATTAGTCACGCATCTGTCTGGAACACCACGATGTTCGCATTCGAGTCTGGAGACACCATGGAGAGAGGATGCTGAACAGCTGTGTAATGCACCGCCACACTGGTCCTGCACCGGGTATTATATTATGGGGCGGTATTGGATATCACTCTCGCACTCCTCTAGTACGCATTGCCGGTTCTTTAAACAGCCAGCGCTACATGTCCGAGGTGTTGGAGCTATTTTTCCTTCCTTACTTTCAAGGCTTGGGCACAGCCATATTTCAACAGGATAATGCGTGACCACACGTGGCACGCATTGTCCAAAGGTTTTTCGTCAATCACCAAATTGAATTGCTTCCCTGGCCGGCTCGATCTCTGAATCTGTTACCGATAGAAAACATGTAGTACATGGTTGCTCAACGATTGACCCAGAGTACACCCCCAGCTGCCACACCAGATCAACTTTGGCAACGTGTGGAAGCTTGTTGGTCTGCTGTACCCCAAGAACACATCCAAAGTCTCTTTGAATCAATGCCGAGGCGTGTGGCAGCGGTGATGTCCAACAATGGCGGCTACTCTGGCTACTGATTCTGGAAGGAACCACACTTCACAGAAGTCTATAAATTTAATCATTTGATACTTGGTCAACATGTTATCTACAAAATAAATTTTGTTGTGCTATCTCTTGTCTTTCATGGTGTTGCATTTACGGTGGCCAGCAGTATTTATATATATATATATATATATATATATATACATAATCAAAATTTCTCTACAAGAGAGAGATGAATAAACATGATAAAAACTGAAAAGAGTTGAAACTTCAAGATTACAAACAACAGAATTTAAAAGGAAATATGAAAAATTTAAATAACAGATTTAAGTATAAAAATATAAAAGAATGGATACTACAGTATTATCAACATTGCTGACTTAGGACAGCTTATATTCAAAAAAATTTCTTAAAAAAAATTTCATTATATAAAAGTGGGGTTGAACATGTTTTTAGGCCAGCCAACCTTCTCCCTTTCTGTTAATAATACTGATTAAAATCATTTTGAATATAATGGATAGGAAATCTAAATCCCATTATGAGAAAAGATAACTTACCTAAAAATTGCATACAGAAATGCAGAGCCCGTGCTAAATCTGAGTACAATAAACAAGTTATTGCCAGATTCTGGACCCAAATACAAGTTCACAGCAAAGCAATGGCTGAAAAGTAGCACTTAGCAAAAGTATGAAAAGATAGAAATAATAAAAGAAGAATTGTAAACTTACTACCATTATGTTAGGGACTTTAAGATAATGGTAGTAATGGTAGTATTTATTTCCAATTTTTTCTTGTTCTTTGAATTTCAGAATTATATGTATATATATATATATATATAATTCTGAAATTCAAAGAACGAGAAAAAATTGAAAATAAATTAGTTAAGATTTAAGAATATAATATCCAAGAAGCTCTATTGATTCATAATATTGAAATTTTACAAAGAAAGACAGATTTAATAACTTACTATTTCTAAAAAAGAAATAAGAGAGTTTTGACATGATATTTTTTTGCTTATGTAGTCGTTCGACTATTAAGAACAGATCACCCTCCTTCCCCTACTAGACATGTCCTTCCCAGTCCCTCGAAAATATTTATTCTGTGGCTTCGGCAAGATTAGTGTGTCATATATCAATTGAACGACCGTGCAACATAACCGATAGAGTGTTATTAATCTTAGGGACGGAGAATTCTCTTTCAGTGATACATCAGACCGAACAACAATCTAACATTTCTGGTGCCAGTAATGGGAGACGAAGACGCGATTGTGTATAGTTGATCGTATTAAGTAAACGACAACAAAGACAAGCTGTCTAGGAAAGAAATGATGGACAAGATGAAGATAAAAATAAAAATAAAGTTCTATATAAGAATTCTCCATTAATTTTTATTTTATTTCTCTTTAAAGAGGAAACAAACACATTTATTTTATATTACCGATACTGATTTAAGAAAGAATATTTTTTTTTACACTGCTGTGAATAAATTTTTTCAAAGAACCGAAAAGAAACAGAAATTAAGTCAAAGTAACAAGGTAATAAGTTAAGTATAAGGCGACATTGGTGCTTTCAAAAACCGAGTGAATTCATATGTAATTGTGGTGGTATCTCAAATAAGCCAGTAACAGCCTCCGGACAGTAGTGTTCACTTTTGTCTAGTGGCCATGTTACCACTATGACAGCTAACAAAGTCGGACCCACTCGAAGCAGCAAGCAAAGTGGTTAGACTTACTTGATGCAGCAAAGTCGTCAGACTCACTTGACGCAATAGTAAGAACTCACACGCTCGCCATAAGAACAAATATCTCGTTCATTCACCTATCCACCGACTTACTGGGGGGGAGTAATGTGGTGGTCTAAAACAAGCCAGTAACAGCCTCCGGACAGTAGTGATCATTTTTGTCTAGTGGTATGTTACGTGCTTACGAATCCATAGGTCGCGGTTCTAATCCAGAACATTGTAGATACTTTTGAATTAAACTGTTAATTGAAAACTCTAGAGTAAGGGTAGGCTGACTTTTACATGGCATGATCTACTTCTAATTTTTGGAAAGTGTTGTGGTCCATTCCGTGGTGTAATTGTGATGAGCAATAAAAACCTCAACAACCGTTTTATTACAACAATAATAAATACAAAATATGTGTACTTACCGACATAACTACAAGAAAAAAACTTACACTTTTAAAACTACGTTTTACGTAAAACGCAAAATACAAACATAATAATTATACTCACAAATTTAATATTATCAAATGGTGCATTTATTATCCAAAAATTCAAAATACATCATTTAAAGTAAGTTTTCGTAGTTACAATCTCAATAGAAGACTTAATCTGTGCACACTGTCTGCCCCAATCTTGAATATCTGGTATATATTTACTAATACTACTAAGCTTGCAATGGATTCGAAGTGGTCGTCTGTGAAACGGAAATGATATGTTGTCTGAATTATATTCATCTTTGAAAATGTAGACTCCCACAAGTAAATAGAGCGAAAGAACGATGTTAAATGAACTGCAGCTTCTTTTTTTTTATTTAGGATACTTTGCTTCGTCCATTAGATTGCAATTTTTTTTTATATCTAGCAGCAGCACATAATGAATAAATCATTCGCTGGAGTGAAAATACTCCGTGCAAACACACATGGAGTAACAAGAAATTAAGCAACAAATAAACAATAAATCAAGCAATATAAAAAAAAAAATTTAAGTCAATTCCTACTTAGATCAACAACAAAAAATTTTATTTCAGTTACTTTTTATTAGTTACAACTAGCAGTTACCCGCCCGCTTCGCTGGGAATTTCATGTTTTATAAATTTTTACTGCTTATATATATGTATAAATTATTGATATCTAAGTCCTGCATTAAGAATTCGATTGTATTGAAAAATATACTTATACCTGTAACTGTCGCCTGTTGATAGAAAAAGGGGGCAGAACTCATCTAATTTGTGTTTTCTAAAAATCTCTAAAATTGAAGTATAGAATGATGTTTGCTCTTTCGTAACCCAAAAACCAAGTGGATTCCCGCAAAACAAATTTTCGGTTGATCTCTACTCCGTAAATTGAAGATGCAAGCCGAATTTCAAGTCTAAATCTAACAGGAAAAAAAAAGTTTTACTATCAATATCCCCGTAATCCCGTTGAGAGCCGTTTTCCAAAATAACCGCTCTTAGCGGATTTCAACTCAACAAAAGAAAAATGGAAACAAAATTTCATTATTATAGTCCTTGTAGCTCCAAAAAAGTAATTTTTTTTGTCAATACGTCCAAGTAACCCCCTGCACCCCCCCGCAGAACTTGATTTGCTTAAAATACATTCTTAGTGGATCCCTATTCAACAAAAGAAACATGCTTAACAAATTTCAAGTATATGGGTCTAACAATTAAAAACATGAATTTTTTTCTGTAACTCCTCTTGACCCCTCGCAACCCTCCTTGGGGGTCAATTTTCGTTTTACTCTTTGTTAGAGAAACTCTATTCCATGAAAGGAACATGCCTGCCAATTTTCAAGCAGGATGATCAAATCGTTTAAAATGGAAATATTTATCAATTACGCCTCTTAATCTCCCGAAATTAAACTTAGTAGTTCATATTCGCGAAACCCATTTTGTAGCGGTTCTCTACTTTACGAAAGGAATCTGCTTATCAAATTTGAAGACTGTACGTCTAATAGTTTAAAAATGGGGATAATTATCTATAACGCAACTTGAGCCCCCGCAACGCCACTTCTGGGTCTATTTTCACCAAAACCAATTTTGTAGGGGAATTGCACTCTATGAAAGGAATCTGCTTAGCAAAATTTGAAGACTGTGCGTCCAATAAATTAAAAATGCAAAAAAATTATCAATAACGCCCCTTGAACCCCCGCAACACCACCTAGGGGTCAATTTTCCCAAAACACATTTTGTAGTGTATCTCTATCCTATGAGAGGAATCTGCTTAACAAATTTCAAACTGTGCGTCTAATAGTTTAAAAATAGAAATAATTATTCATATCTGCCCTTAACACCCCGCAACACCCCTTGGGGGTCAATTTTTCCCAAACCTGTTTTGTAGCGGATATTTACTCCATGAAAGAAACATTCCTACCAATTTTCAAGCAGGGAGGTGAAGTAGTTTAAAAACGAAAATATTTATCTAGTACGCTACTAAATCCCCCGCAACGCCATTTAGAGGTCTGTTTTCACAAAACCTTCTTATAGCTGATCTCTACTCTATAAAAGAAATCTACTTATCAAATATAAAGACTGTGCGTCTAATAGTTTAAAAATGAAAATAATTATCTATAACGCCCCTTAAGTCCCGCAACGCCACTTGAGGGCAATTTTCACGAAACCCATTTTGTAGCGTATCTCTACCCTATGAGAGGAATCTACTTACTAAGTTTCAAGACTGTACGTCTAATAACTTAAAAATCGGAATTTCTAACGCCCCTTAAACCCCCGCCCCCGCAAACAATTGCTGCTAATTTGAAATTACAAACAGACACTTCAATTTTATTTATTTGTATAGATATAGATTGGGATTATAATATCTATTGTTTAAATATGACTAAAAATGTAAATAAAAAAAAAGAAATGATTAAAACTAACCGTAAAACTTATCAATTTTTTGTTTCTTGCATTGCTTTTTGCTTATGAAGCCTTGATTTATTATTTTTAAAAGTGCATCCGAAACAGCCGATGCTCTACTTAACTGAACAGTGAGATAACTATCATAAAAAAAAAATTATGGCACGTGTCAGCGTATTATCATGTGCGCGTAACACTGTTATGTCTCATGAAGAGCATCGGTCGCCAGTAACCAAAACAACGACTTCATTAGCTCAGCTTGGCGTTCAATTTGGCATTCATCTTGGCATTCAGTTTCACGTTCACCCGTATAGTTTCCGTTCCCGTAAGAATACGGGAATAAAATATAGCCTATGTTACTCCCCGTTAATGTAGCTTTCCATTAGTGAAAGAATTTTTAAAATCGCACCAGCCGTTTCCGAGATTAGCCGGAACAAACAGACAGACAGACAAACAAACAAACAGACAGACAGACAAAAATTTTAAAAATTGGTTTAAAGTACGGCATATACGTTTATTGCATTAAGTAAAAAGCTGCTAATTTGAAATTACAAACAGACACTTCAATTTTATTTATTTGTATAGATTAATATAAAAATGTATATACATATGACAGAATCACAACATTAAGTAGCAATTAATTTTTCTTAATTATCATTAAAGTATATAGTACTGTCATCCAAACCAATCGTGTATATAAAAGTTCAGTTCAACTGTTGTTGTTGCTAATGCCATCTGTCTGACGTAGTCAAATCGAGGCCCAAGAAATTCATCATGGCATCGGGCTAGGTTATACGCCTGTCGTTAGATGTAGCTTTGAGCACCATGCAGGTGACAGTACGATTTGGCTCGGTTCCACCCCAATTTTGAGGGAGAATACCCTGGGAGTGGTCAGGGACTTCCCACATATCTTCCCCTTCCACCAACCTCACGAGAAGACTTACGGCTCGACTGCTATTTAGAGTACCCCCTTGCCGCAAAGGCACTATACATTTACAAACACCCATGACTTCTCCCGGATTCGAACCCAGGCCCTATGGCACAGCAGTCAGCGTCGCTTACCACCATACCGGATGGGTGACCACTTCAACTGTTCAGATTTGAAAATCTTTTAAAGTCTTGACCCAAGTCGCTAAAAATTAAGCCAACGTTGCTGTATCTGCAATTCTTTAAATAATTAATTTCAGACAATTAATTTTAGATAATTATAATTAAATTATCGTATTGTTACCCAAAATAGTATGTAAATTCCATCAAATGAAATGCCTTAAAATGTGAGAAAACCTTTTCAAATTTTAGTCGCCAAATAGTCCCTAAAATATACCAGCGTGGCTGCATTTGTGACTCTTTGAATAATTGTGAGCATTCATTAGGGAATTCTCTCTGCACCAAATACAATTTGGAGAGGGAAAGACCGTTAGTCTATATAAATACTTGAGTAGTCATGCCCTGTTTCCAGCCCGAAGGCATTAACCTTATGCCGTCTCGAGTGATCTGGGATCTCATTTAGCATCTCTCTCCAAGACTTATCACAAAATTTGTTTATGTAAAAAGGTTTCATATAACTTTCACAATATTTTAATAGCTGCTTATGAAATTTGAGATTCCTCTCTGAAAGCACTAGAAAAATACCAGTGCCCTTTTAGTGCAATCAAGCTCCTTGTATTTCCATAGATATCGTGGGAAGGAACCCATTGCCAAATGTATTCTTTTCTAGGTCTTGTAATCAAGATTCTCTATACAATTTTTAATTCAGTGGTTGAATATTAACGTCACACTGTTCCAGCTACACGAGGCATTTGGCGATGGACGCCGTAATTTTGAACAATAGTCAAGTGACAAACAGGGCACCAGAGCTGTGACACCCCTTTCTCCTAACTACAACAAGGCATCACTTCCTGCGATCTTCAGTAATTGTTTGGCGCATCGATAGCTCAGTTTAAAATTAAAAACTCATACTCGAAACACAGACTGTCGTTGAATCTATATCTCTTTATTCAGAAGCCAAATAGCTGCTCCTGGTCATTGCACTCCTATCTCCCGCGTCTTAGCAGGCGCCCAGTAGTGGATCATATTTCCACTTCTCTACATTTGTGGCTTGTCACAGCTTCTTACAAGCAGTGAGGCCTCAACCAATGGTATTAGGCTCAGACTCATGACCCACCGGCGTAGCCTTCTTTGACCACTAGGCTACTGCTGGCTGAATTTTTAATTCAGATAAGTCTGAAAAATCAGAGATGTTACAGCTTGTATTGCAGAAATGGAGTCAGAGAAGTAACGACATTCTCAAATTCTACTTTTAAGCAATGGTGATGAATAATCATTCTAAAAGCGTCTACTTCACCATCAAACGGAGCTGTGTTTGGTCCTAAGTTCAGATAAAATGCAAATAGTTCTGAAATAAATTATAGTTTAAAAAAACTGAAAAACACTGTTTAATCGAATTAATCAGACTAAGTTGTAACTTAATCTTTTAGTCGCGCCAAATCACAGAATTGTACCAAATATGGAAATGGGATGCAAGTATGTCACAGATGGGATAAGATCTAAAAATTGAAAATTGTCAATCCTGAAAATCCTGATCAGGACAATGGGACAGAATTATGAAATTTTTTAATTGTCATCGGTCCTGAACAAGGGAGCAAAATTTCGAATTAATCTGATCTTTTTAAGTGGGTAAAAATTTATTTCAAAAATTCCATTTCATACAAGTGAAGCTTATAAATGGGTGTTAAAAATCACAGTACCTGCACTTCCACCCTGATTCAATTGTAATCCATCAGTATAGACGTGAAGTCAATCAGGCTGTGGATATCTGGTATTTATAATTTCTAAAGCAATGGCTTTTAAAATTGAATCAGAAAATTTTTTTTTCGTATCACTTGTGTGAGATCCATTCTTACCTGTGTCTAGGGTATTACAGAGATTCCAAATTTATTCCAAAGTAATTTTAAAAGAATAGATTACTAAAGTTATTCTTTTAAAATTACGTCCTTTTGAAGGAGAAAAACTTCGTTTTCATCGATAGATAATTAAAACATGTGACACATTTTTACTTATATGTTTCACATCAACATTGTCAAATGGATAACACATGAATGCATTTCTCTCTCTATTGGTTCTAGTCTAGTAAATTCTTGAAAACGCCTTTTAAATTCGGGATGCGGTTTTATTTATTGCATCATAATATATTTCTCTTTGCTTATTGTACCTCCATTTTTAACCAACTCATCATAAATATTTTTGAAAATTTTAATACATTCTTCAGATAAACTGAGAAGATATTATCTTTAACTTGTTTTTGAAAGTATTAACAAATCCAATCAATTCTATTTTTGTTTGATTTATTCCTTGCAATTTTTAGTCTAATTCATTAAGTGTTTTGACCAAAACAAAATCTAAATACATCAACAAAACGTCATCACTAAGTTCAACGGACGCTTCAGCTTTTGTCTCCAAAAAACTTTTACCTCCTGTAGTAGGTATCCTGAATCATTGTAAAAGAAAATTCCTACGAACATCTACATTATATAACAATTATCCATGATCGGATTCGTTTTCTTCGAGTTAGACCCGAAACATTCTTCTCTAAAGACTTCTTCCTTGAATTAAGTTCACAATTTTCATGCAGATTCCCATGATATGACGGATTTTTAAAATATTGCAATAGTTGGTGAATGATGCAAGTTTGTTGTGACTTAAAGCCACCCCTTACACTAGTACCTCCCTGTATATCTGAAAATAGTGAAAGACGTGTAGGGATGTAGGGTGGGTGTGGAGGTGGACTTAAATGATCAAAAGACATAATTGCAATTCAAATAGATTTATTGATTCTTATCAGCAAATACGTTTAGACACACACTAATCAATTTAAGAAAAACAAAAGAGAGTGGAGTAACTAAGCGGGGAATCACTACTAGCGGAATAACAGAATATCAACTGAATCTAGGAAAGCTTAAACGCGCTCAATTACAGCTGCGCCATGTACGAATAATTTAAATATCTCAAATAAAATCACTGACCTTATATTTTACATCGGCTGTTCCTTCGTGATGACTTCGGCCTTTTTACTGGCTGGAAGAATGGGTGAAGAATCTACGCTCTCTGTAATAAGGATTTTCACTATATTCAATCCGCTTCTCCTCGCGTACCTCCACACGTAACAGGCTATTTACGATTGTCAACAACTTCGTGCTGACGTCTCGATCTTTAATTCCCTTAACTTCACTCTTCCTATCACTTTCTATCACTTAGCCTTTTAACTCGCGAAAAATGAACTTATATAATATATCTTACTTACATAAATTACGCCTGGCTCTCGGTGAAGATTGGTTGAAATAAATAAATTTTCTTAAGGAAAATAGAGGAGGTTAGTCAAAGACCGTATAGATCCATCACTAGTTTAATAAAGAAAATGCAGTAAGTCATCTTCTTTAATACACATAGAAAGAAATCCATTGATGTGTCGGTTGGTGATGGAGCCCTATCAGAGAGAGAGAGAGAGAGAGAGAGAGAGTTGTCATCGGTACAACTTTATAAATCGGAAGTTTTTTCTCCTCTATGTATTTTTTAAAGCATTTTCATCTCGTATTTTTTCTTGTTAGAAGTAATATTGTTAATAATTCTTCTTTTGCATTCATATTCTTAAAAACCATTCTTATACAATTGCAAAGTAAAGAAATATCCGTAGAAACCGTAGATAACTCAAACTGCAAGAAAAAACTATTGCAGTAAGTAATATCTTCGGTCAGCTGGTCAGCCAGATCAGAATTCTTCATTTCTGTAAGACGCGTGACACTTCTACGAGTAAGTTGTGCTACTTTAATTGCGAAAACATTTTCATTTTGGTTCTTGAATGAATCAAGTAATGAAACGCTGGCTTCCAAAAACACTTTTTTATCATTTCTTCATCTGTGAAAGGTTTATAATGTTTTGCTTACACACAACTCACATGATAAGTTGCAATTGTTGCAATATATATATATTTTAGGTATAGTATTCTGTTAAATAAAACACTATTTTACTGTCAGATTAACCCTTTCGGGACGAAGGACGCAAATGCGTGCGTACCGCCAAGGCCGGAGGTTTCCATCGCGAGTGTCACTCACAGGCCGGAGGGTTTTGCGTAGTTAAGCCTAAATCCATAAAAATACCGAACTATAAACGAGTTGTTCAATATTATTCTGTATATTATACGAACGGTATATGCTTCAAATATTTCGTATTAATATACTTTTTTTACTTCAGTCTCTTTTTGTTTAAGTACGTTTTTAAACATTTTATCGTAAGCATTTGTAAAAGTCGACCTTGTAAAAAAAGTAAGGAAAAAAAGACAAATTTTGTCTACCAGATCTAATTATCCATAAAAAACAAGACTGAAAACCCAAATCAAATGCTTTAGCGAAAATAAATCTCTCATCTTCACTGTAAACAAAAACCACATGTTCATTTCAAGAGCAGTCGTAAAGCACTCAATTCGGAAACATTCCTTTCCCCTTATGTTTATAAAACAAAAACCACGTGTAAGTGAGTACTATTTCTCTCATTTCGTGTAGAAGGTCAGATCTCCATGTATCTCAAATCTTATGGACATAGAATGCCATATATTGTCAAAAACAACTGAGCTTAAAAAACGTTCCAGATCCCTGGCGCACCGGTGAGTCGCTAGACCTGTGCGGAAGAAATACACTGGCGCAGATACGCGACACTCGTCTCCTGGCGGTGTTTCGTGCTGGCGCGCGGGGGCGATGTTCGTCCCGAAGGGGTTAATTGTTATTTGAATTCTTTTAATTTTGAAATATCTTTCAACGTTTCCTTTTTTTTATTTTTGGAAGTGCCATACTTGCATGACATCGCATTTTGCGTTCACCATAGTAAAGAAAAGCTGAAAATTGGTTCCTACATCATACGCCTCTTTTAAAATATGGCAGACTACTGTTTTTACTACAAAAACAAAAATAACATAAGATCTTCAAGTTGAATGTTTGAACAACTATGAGTGATTGCTAGACCATGGAGTTTAAATGTTTTCAATGCAGCGAACATACGTGAACCGTTAAATTTGTAACTAATATATATACTTAACGCGGAAGAGCGGACTTTTATTTCCTCCTTTTGTCAGGAAGGGAGCATTTCTGCGGCTGGCATCACGGTGATCGCATCCCCCGAGTAGTCGCAGATAATGTGAGAAAATGTGTTAAGCATCATCGAGCGTCTTCCAACAACAGTACATGCGTGGTCTACAAATAGCCGCATGTATTATGAAAATACGATGTTCCAGTCTAGCTGGCATCGTTGTTCCGAAAATATACAGGAGGCTATTAAAATAATGGTAACACCTTAAATTTGCAGATAATCCCTTATTTGTATGGCGTAGGTCCACTTATGGCATGTAATACAGCTTGAATTTGCCTAGAAATCGATTCATACAACTGCTGAACAGTGTTCAGGGGAATATTGTATTATTCTTCATAGAGATATTGTGAAAGCTCTGAAAAAGATGCCGGTGGTGGATATCGATTCTGTATTGAATGCTCAAAAATAGACCATAACAGTTTAATTATATTGAGGTCGAGTAACTGAGTGGGCCAAGGTAAATGTTTAACTTCATCCAAACGTGATTGGTTAAGTCCCGCTGCATGGAGATAGGAACATTTTTAACCTGGAATGTTCCATCTCCTGCAGGAAACAAATTTTGTATCACAGGATGGACCTGGTTAGCAAAAATGTCTCTATGCTTCTCCCCAGTGATCATTCTTTTTATTATTACGATTGGTCTAGCACAGTGGTCGGCAAAGTGCGGCTCCAGAGCCGCATGTGGCTCTTTGGCTCCTTAAGTGCGGCTCTGGCACAAATATCCACGAAAGGCGCAATAATATTTTCATTTAAAAAAAACTTGGTAAGAAAAAAAAATTACATCTTATTTGGATAAATTAAAATTCTTTTATGAATCGAGAGAACATGTATAATTTTGTGTTTAAGTTAAAAGATAGATAGGTAGTTAAAATATTATATTGTTGTAAAAATACGTAACGAACATCGAGTTTAATTTTATTGGTTTTCGTAAATGTAAACACAAACCCTGTACAAGCTACCGGCTGAAATTGTTCGTATGTTTTCGGCGTACTCCGGAGTGATACAAAGGTACCACAAGCATGCGCGTACATACTTTTTCTTAAGTAGTGGGGGTGCAAATTAGCATCACAGAGCAGCAGTTACAGTGTGAACAGTTTTGTCTTATCTACCGTGTCTGCTGTTGCCCTGTCTTATTAAAAAGTTGTTGTATTTTTCAATCTAGCTGCACATCTTACAGGTATTTTTATACGATTTTATTACACCTGCTATAGATGTTTGTGGTTCCGGTACAAAATTTGTAATCGTTTTCACGAGTCTTGTGACATAAATGATACAGCGCAAGTGTCACTTTTTGTAAGATTAATGTCTCATTCAGGCCCTAAAGAAAAACTTTTAGGATTATTGTCACTCAAAGGTCAGACGCGTGGAGAAGATATCGTAAATGCTGTAACTGAGTGTATGGATAAACATCCTATTCCCCTCGATAAAATTGTGTCGATTTCAACAGATGGGGCCAAAAGTATGACCGGCGTAAGAAAAGGGTTTGTTGCTATTTTGAAAGAAAAAATAAATCACGAGATACTTGTTTACCATTGTATCATTCATTCACTAAGAAGCGCTTTGTGCGCAAACATTTCCGGTTGAAATTTGTAAAATTATGGATTTATTATCAACTCCATTTTAGCTAAAGCTCTTAATCATCACCAATTCAAAAAAATTTTATTTGAAATAGAGAGTGAGTACTGGATTTTCTGTTTCATAACAAGGTACGTTGGTTATCAAGAGGGAACGTTTTAAAACGTTTCGCGTCTTTTTTCCCTGAAATTAAAATATTTCTTCTTGAGAATGGCGTTCACTATCTAAAACTAACAGACGATCAGTGAATCCAAAACTTTTATTTCATGGTAGACGTTACGTCTCATCTAAATCAGCTTAATCGTAAACTATAAGGGAAAGGAAACTTAATTTTTTGGATGTTAGAAGCAGTAATAACATTCGAAAACAAATTATCCATTTTTGCTCAGGATTTTGAAAGGAAAACATTGTTTCACTTTCCAAGCCTGCCGAAGCATCGCCCAGAAAATAATTTTTTCTATTAATAAACACCATTTTAAAACAATAATTTTAAATATGAGGGAAGCATTTCTCAGCAGGTTTCAGGAATTTAAAAGCAGCAGAGCAACTTTAGTATTTGTCAAAAATCTTCTTAATGCTACGATAACAGAGTTGAAATTTTCTCCTTTTGAAATTGACATTGGTATCTTTGAAATACAATTGCTGGATTTAAAAAACAAGGAGACGTGGCGCTCTAAATTCGAACGTCTTTGTGTTGAACTGGAAATATTGGAGAAGAAAAAATGTGATCTTAGTTCACAACACAAGTGGTCTGCTTTGAATGACCTGGAGAAGGAAGACATGATCATTTTCAACGCTTGGAATATAGTATTCCTGACTCTTACGATCAGCTGAAAAAGCTCGAGTTTGCTGTTCTTTCTCTTTTCGGTTTTACATATATATGCGAACAATCTTTTTCAAGCATGAACATTATCAAGAGTAAACTGAGAAATCGTCTTATTGATGATAACTTGGAATGATGCCTAAACTAAAAACACCAACATACAAACCTGACTTACGCAAACTTTCCAAGGAGATGCAAGCACATTGTTCGCATTAATAAATATTTATTAAGTATGAAATTTAGTTTTATTTAGTGTACTACTTATTTAGTGTGATAAAAGTTTACTAAACAAGAAGATTTGGCTCCCAATTCTTTTTAAAAATGGTTGTAATGTTCATGTTTGGCTCTTTGGCTAATAAGTTTGCCGACCACTGGTCTAGAAGAATCCATGACACTGCTTTGCATATCATGACAAACCCACCTCCGGATTTGACGGTTGGAAGGAGACACTAACGATCATTCTCTTGTACAGGTTGTTCTCCAAACGCGCCCCAGTCCTGTTGCAGGGGAAAACAGAAAGACGATTCGTCAGAGCATCTTACTTTCTTTCATTTATCAATCGACCAGGTTTTGCGAGTGACATCACTGTAGGCGACATTTGACATTAAGATCTGTGAAGAGTGGTTTGGGAAATGCTGCTCAGTTGTAAATGTTTTGTTTATGAAGGTGCCTTCTAACTGTAATGATTGACAGTGGGGAATCTAGAAACTGCAGCTGTTGGCTTTTAGACGTTGCAATACGCTTCTATACTCGTCGATCTCTTTCACTGAGCTTCTCTTTCAGTCCACTGTTTTGCTTTGTAGAGCTTGTCTTGCTGGGCTGTGTGCAAGCAGTCATAATTTTAGACTGGATGTTTCGGTCACACTTGCTCCAGCTAGGAGGGCTCTCACAATTTGAGCTCTTTAAAAACCTGAAAGTTCCAATATTTTACGATATTGAAAAAAAATACAAGACTTGTAGAACTTTAATAAAGCTATCACATACTACCAGAATATATATATTCCTATTTATAAAAAATTTCTAACTATTACTATACTTTGCTTACGAAGTGCATTCAAAAGTTTCACTTTTATTCACGTATGTTTCCATTATTTTGATAACAACCTGTGTTATTTTTAGTATGCGCGTCTCAGGTCTTATGTGAAGGCAGTCACCACAAAATATTTTGGTGGTCCATTGGTAGATCACGATCTACTTAATGCTCTTGTTCGTTGGTAATTTGCAGTCATTATTGTAACTTCGTGATTCTGAACTCATAGAACTGGTCCTGGTCAGCAGAAAACTCAACTAAAAGCGATTTGAAGTCATAGTTATTACTTAAATATTTACCATTTAAAAAGTTCTATAAAAATAAAAGTCCGATGGTGCAAGATCAGGGCTATGGTAAGGGGGGGGGGGTATAACATACATCACTTCCCAGCCAAGCTCCTCTAACAAGTTTGTATGTATTACTGAAGATGTATGGTAAAGATGCTTGAACCATGATCTTTTTCGATTAATGTTAGTAAAGAAAACTCATATTTCATCTCCAATCTTGCATCATTGAATTATCATTTATTAAAGTATCGCCAATTAAGGACTCATAACGTGACTACTCAGCATCCACGACTACTTAATTTCACCAAAGATGAATTAAAATTAGCCTATGACCTTTTAAAATGTTACTAGACATTGAAAAACGTCTGTTGAGTCTCACAAATTCTGAAAGAATTCGTATTTTTGTTTATAAAATGCCTGACCATTGACCCTCTGGTCATTATGCAACAAGCTCTCCAATACTTTTTTTGATTTAAGTCCAAATTTTTAAATGCAGAGAACACATCTAAATGATGTGACATTAATGACTCGTGCAGAATCACATGAAACACATAACAGTGAGACAATCAAATTAAAACGATACAGAGGAGCACAAAGGCTATCATGTCCTGTAACTAATCTAAACTCAGCCACAGCAGTAGTACGAGGAGAGTCCACTACACACACACAGTCAGGTCTTGACAGCACCTTCCAATGTTTATTTTTAGTTGCATTGACAGCTACACTACGCGAAAGCATTTTTTATAGATATAATTAATCTCAAGCTTAGCTGAGTGAAAAGGTAAGTCTTTGAAAGATCTTTGGACAGTGCTTCTCAAACTTTAAATATTTGTGGCCCAATATTCAATCATAATTTTCCTCGCGCCCCCTTCCATACAATAACAATGTATTGAACTCAATAATTCTGTACTTTGACGCTAAAACTACAATACGACTTTAACCTCCTCAGTGCCACCGGTGTATATAAACGTTTCCCTCAGCCAAAACGTTCCTTGTCCTGGACATATACAGGGTGTCATAAAATGACCGCATAAACTCTTCACGGCTAGATTCCTCATTGGGAGTACATAAAAACTGACCAAAGAAGCATTCCTGTACGATCCATAGTTTACGAGAAAAATACGAAAAACAAAGTAGGACGTCACTTCCGGTGCATGAAAATACACTTTATTGGACATATCAACAACAGTATTTACATATCTTTCCAGACGATAATGTTTAAAACGTCCGTCGCGCATCTCGCGTCATGCATGGAATGACGTCCCGTGGAATGACGTTAAGCCGCCGTTGAACTGGTATTTAAAAGGCTGCATCTTGCCGCTACTGGTAGTCTTCGTATGGTGGCCATGTATACCGTTCGTGACTACTGCGACTTGTACTTGCGACATGCTATCTCAAGGAACTGGTGTATCTAGACATAGTGGACTTAATTGGACTTTGTGGCTTAGGACACAAATGGACTTAGTTGCTCATCTGCATATTGCTTGTACTTCGGTGGGCCCCACGATGCTGTGACGTATGATGACAGTCATTCCACGGCGTGCTCAAGCCTGCCTCAACATGCACAGTGAACATTTTGAAATTCTTCGTTAAATTGTGCATATACTGCTGTTAATATGTTCAATAAAGTGTTTTTTCTTGCACCGGGAAGTGACGTCATACTCGTTTTTCGTATTTTTCTCGTAAACTATGAATCGTGTACAGGAACGCTTCTTTGTGCAGTTTTTATATACTCCCAATTTGTGCAGAGTTAATGCGGTCGTTTTGGGACACCCTGTATGTATGTCTTTCTGAAGTACAATCTTTTCTGTGCACTGCTATCCATAAAATTATTCAGAAGTCTTTGGAATGCAAAAAATTGACTTGACAGTGTGTGTTTGCGAAAGATTAACTTATTTCAGAGGATTTGCTTATTTATTCCTTTTCTTCCCCTTCCCCCCAATGCATCACCCACACGTGCCTAAGTGGAAAACGGTGGTACTGGGGAGTGAATCGCATAACTTTTAATCGGCAGCTAAGAGATCAATTATAAACCGTTCAAGTTATCAAGATAAGTGTTAATTTTTGTATATAATTTCGGATATATCAAACCCATGGGGGTCACTGGTAATTTATATAAACTTGTTCTTAAATTATTATTGTTAAATTAATTATCAAATACATTGTGCTGTACTGATATGTGCATAAGGGTATTATATCAGTGTAAATGTGTGTTTCATTTTTTATTATGTCAGAATGTATTTTTTGCTTCCTTTCAGTAAATTAATAATTTTTAAAAAATCTTTTGTTTTCGACTTTTTTAATATGCTCGCACCCCCCTTGTAGAGTTATCACACCCCACCCTAGGGAGGCACGCCCCACGGTTTAAGAAACGCTGCCTTTGGAAAGTGTTCAAGCGGTCCGTCATCTCATTTCTCCAAAGACCACAATAGAATTGACCCCTCTGGAATGCAATTTTTGTCTTAATTGCTTCCCGTAGCTCTGAACTCGGGAACTTTGTTTTTCTAAGTTACTTGTCAAGGTTTGAAGGGCAGAGCTTGAGTCTGATAGAATTCCTATTAAAAGCTTAAAATAAACTTGCATTCAGACTTAAATTCGTTTTCTTTAGTTGAAAAATAATTTAAGTAATTATACATTTTGTATTGATTTTTTCAGTCTGATAATAGTCTGCACTACAGTAGCAAACTTTTTCCAAATTCCTTTCAACATCATTGCAGATCTTACGTAACATTTAAAAAAATTTGGAATTATTATCTGTAAGCTTGATAAAGATCTGATTTCGGATTTAAAATTACAAGAAAGGATGTAAATATATACGAGAAAACATTTAAAAATTTAAATAAGGTACAAACAAATTGCACGTGATATACACACATGCTAAAAATATCTGTTATTTTATGAAACATATAAAAACCACATAGATCTGAAAATCTTTTCTGACTCTCAATCTAATTAAAGCAGTATTTAGTAAGATCCGATGTACTAGTAGAGAAACTTGAAATAAAATAAAGTGCTGGAATTTCTCTCTCGTTTTTTAGATACGAGAATATCATATTTGTCATTTTTTTTTTCAATTTTATAGTTTCTGAAAAAGTAACAATCAATTTTTGTTGCTGGAATCCATTTTTAGTTCAAGAGAATGACTGAGTTGATAAAAAAAACTCAGAAAAGTACAAGAAAACACAGAAAAAGAAACAAAAAGAGAAATCGGTAAAAATATTGGCCCGAGGAGTTAAAAAGAAAACTTCATCGAGTTAAAAGGAACCTTAGAAGAAAAATATTCTTTTTCTCAAATAAAATTGTTCCACATTTTAAAAATAAGTAAGACAATTGAATTTAAAAAAATTTTGACTTTAAAAAAGAAGTTATTTTTTCTGGTTGTTATAACATTTTAAGAATATAATATTTTTCTAGAAATATTTTATTCTAAATACCGAGTAAAATCCGGCTTATTACGTGCACTTTTGGCGCGAAAAATAACATCGAAATTTACGGGTGCTTATTTTACGGTTACTTGTGTAGAGTAAAAAATAAGAGATGAGCATAAAAAAAGAAAATTAGATTTCTATATATATCGAAATAAGGTTTGTTTAAAAAAACTAACATATACCTTATAATTAAAATATTATAATTCAAGAGTTGTAATTCTAAAAGCATAATATTTTTTCAAAAGCTTGTGATAATATTTAGAATAAATGACTTCAAAACATATTAGCACTACATACGCTCATTTCAGGTTTCTTTTTTTTTTTAAAAAAAAAGTTGTTTGTGTTATACAGTGAATATTCATATTCCTAAGAGAATGCAACGTGAAAATATAGATATGCGTTATATACCGGATTTTATGGTTGTATCTTCATAAGTACACATTTTATCAGTATGTTATTTATTAAACTCCCAAATAACCCACGTAAATGCATCAAAGAATATTAATTTAACATAAAAAATAGCTTGAACAAAATAAAGTAAATGCAAATAATTTTTTTGCATTTAATGTAAACGGATTACATTAAAGTAATGTAATCCGTTACACATGAAATGTAATTACAGAATTTTTTTTGTTTTAAAATATACCTTAAACGTCACTTGATGTGTGAGTGTATACAGAAATACTAATGAAACACTGAGTGTACATTAAAATAAACTAATTAAAATGTAGTTCATAAGTATTTCACATCATTGTTACTAATAAATGTTTGCATATAAGCTGCTCAAATATACTTGATATAAATGTGTGGAACGATTTTTATTGTAAAATAATATGAAACTTAAAGCATTTCAGAGAGAAATGTACTCAATTAATACGAATTTGAAAATAGGCTGAGATAATCTTATTAATTAACAATATTTCTTTAAAATCCTTGCAACTTTTTTAAGGACATTTTCTTTTTTACTTTTCAAAACAAAAGTGGAAATTAAAAGTTAGTTTAAGACCGATTCAGTAAAAAAAATGTCTATTTCCATTTATATATTCATTCCTTTTTTGCTTGATGTATTGTTTATATGATCCCATTTTGAAATTTAAGATTTTCCAGTTCTTTTAAAGTTGCCGAATTCTCCACCTTTTCAAAAGTTAAAAATTTTAAATTTAGTTTCGAAATTGTAGTACAAAAAATCATGTACAAATTTTTTTTAAAAAAAGATAATTCTGAAAGATGAAAAGTAATGGATTTTAAGATATTTTTAAGTAGACACTACATATATTTTTTAAGATAAAACTTTTCTTAGTAAAATGCACAATATATTCAAGATCCATGACAATTGTTATATAAATGACATTGATTGCGAGTGTATATGACTAGTTTTTTTTTTTAAATTTGTGTAGGTGAAGCGTAAAAATGCAAAATACTTTCTTCATACAAGTAAATAAATTTAATAATGAACTTGGGGGAGAGGGGTTCCTCCTGTTCGCCCAACGGTGACCCAACCTTCATTGTACAAATTATACAACTATTTATACTCATTTCTCAAATTATAAAACTGTAATTTACATGTACGTATTATGCAGTTTTAAAGTATTCGTAACTAAGAATGAATTTATATAAAAAATATCCATTCACCATCTGTTTCAACTGGTTTTAATTACGGGAAAAATTTATAACACCATCACGAAAAAAAATTTTACATATAGAGAGGTAAAATTTATACTGCGATAACATTGAGCTTATGAACAATGATTAAAATTGAATTAAGATAAAATAAATGCATTAATGGTATTTTTTTTAAAAAAAACTATTGACACACATTTAATATTGTTACGCTAGTCATTTTCGGCGTAATTCTGAAATTGTGCCAAATGAATCTTTATGGTCATTCTAATGTTTTGTTATTAAAATGTTATCGACCCAACGTAGCGAAAATTTACAATTATTTATAGGAAAAATCCGTTCCGTACTGATATTAAATTAATTCCAAAAATTTTGACAATTGTGTGAACGATATAAATAAAATGAACCATACAATTATTTTTCTATATGACAAATATTATTAAACTACGAAAAGTTACAATTATATTTTCGTGTTCAGCAAAGATTAATAATAGCTTGACTTTTATAAAGTACTGATATCTTATAGAGAAATTTTACAAAGTGAGTGATATTATGTATACATTCTGAATACATTTATTTCAGGCGAACAGTGGATAAAATCTGCAAAATGAGTAATTGTTAACTTACCTTTAAAAGTGAATTGAGTCACTGCGATATAAAAATAATAATAAGCATAGTATTCTGTGTATACTCGTATTTAATCTTGTAAATTTCTAGGTTATGCAATTTATGGCTATTTGTAACAGTTTAGATCCATTCTTAGCTCTCGGTGCACAAAACTTGATCAAATCAAGCAGCAAACTTGTGACTTGGTAAGTTAAAATAAAATTTTTATTTGATCAATATTAGCCCAATTTTCAAGTTTTATTTGTATTTCAACATTAAAGATAAACAATTCTAATTAATTTTAAAATTTTTCAAATAAAATCAAGTACTATTCAATATATTTAAGTACTTATAGTATTTGGCAATGAAGGTAAGCCAGATTTTCAAAATAATAATTTAATACTTCTTAATGATTTCTTAAAAGAAAATATGGTGTTATAGTGTTAAATACGACACTAACATCCCTTCAGATTCAACTCGAAAACAACATTTACTGAGTTTTTTTTTCTTAGAATTCTTACAATTCCAATGTATTTTCTGTTGCCAAAAAATAAAAAGTTAACATTTTCTAAATATGAATTAATTTCAAATCGAATCATCTGTTAAAAATGCTCAAATTCGTTCAAGTCCAATATTTTTTTATATATATAAACGGTGTTTTCATTTTTTAAGTTAAGTCAACTTTTAAAAATACATTGACCTTAACTTTCTTTACATCTTAAAAGAATAAACACTGAATAATAATTGATATTTACATTTTTAAAAATGGCAGATTGTTAGTAAATTTATGTGTATTTTTCCTTTTATGAACTAGAATCCTTAATGAAGCAAGTCAAACTTATAAGAAAATTATAGTTCATTGAAACGAAATGCATGTTCCAATTCTAATATTATTATCAAACTAGAAATTGTATTCACGCAAACGATTATTATCTTTGTAATATTATCAATCCAAGACGACAGCTCAGATGACGTCATTAGGTTTAAGCTCAGATTCTGCTTACAGCCTTAATTAAATATAGAACTCTACTACAATTCATTCGAACAAAATATTTCAGCTAAATTATTTCCTCATTAGGAGAGTTTTAATATGAAAGCTCGGGAATTTCTCTGGAAGAAAGTTCTTGTACGACAACGTGAAATCATTATTAATGTTTTAAGGTTAAGAGGAAATATTTACACAACATGAATTAAATGCACGAAGACTTAATGAATTTGTTAAAAATATAGGAAGTGTATTCAAAATCTTTATTGAAAGCAATAATTTTATCGAGTTATATAATAATTAAAGCACACATTTCATTTATGGAAAAGATGAAATATGTCATTTCTTTGAATATATATTAAAAGTTTATTCATATAACATTGAAACAGCTAACGATAAAAAGAACTAATTACAAGAATCTCTCACAATAATCTCTCTTGTTATTTAATATTTTTAAATAATACTATGTATGAAATATTGAAATAAAATTCTATGAAACTGGCTTTTTTTACATAAATTTCAAATGCCTGTATAATCCGTAGATCAACGTCACCGCTGCTAAATTTGATTCTCGCGAATTGCGCCAATTAACCTCAGTATCTAATTGACTGCCTTAGCATCAAATAAAACTCGTAAGATTCTTTGTTGTTTTGATATCATGGCGTGATTCACGTGTGGCGCAAATTTTGCTGTGGTGACGCAAATACTTGAGTACCTATAATATTTTAATATATATACTCTTATATTTATTTTATATAATCTAAAATTGTTTATTTTTATGAATGTGTTTTATGTATCAGACATGGATTTTTTTCGAATATTGATTGTCATGGAATTTATCATTAATTCATTGCAATATATCTTCAAAATTAATATCTTTTGAAATAAATGCAACATGAATTATCTAATATTTCAGTAGATAATACGTGCTAAATTTATCTCAAATAATCTTAAGGTGATACGGTACCGTAAAAATTATTAGCCTATTAAAATTTTTTATTAGTTTATTTGGTACCTCGACTATTTATAAACATGCCTGCAAAATTTCAAAGCTTTATCTGCATTTTTTATCAAGTTATGGAGCAATGTTTGATGCTGGACAGCAACAACCACGCCCACATTTCATATCATCTGCTTTAAAAGAGACTGGTAGAAAAGAAATTAATTTTTTTTTTATGGCGCGTAAATGAGACTGACATTATATTTGCAGTAACAAATTATTTCAAGAAAGAATTGTGCAAGCAATTCAAGCAAAACTTCTAGTTTGTGTATTGTTTATTAAAGAGCAAATGGATTTAGTCAAGATTTAAAAGTTGTACGTGCATTTTATGATAATGTTAAAAATGAAATTAAAACTTCAAAATGGATTCTCTCAAAATACAAATGCTAAATCTCATTTTGATTACTCAGATAATTGAAAATCTAATTTTCAAAAATAGAAAAACTCTCCCATTTTTATATATTTGTTTTTGGTGATATATATATATCCCATGTGTGTGAAAAATTCAACACTACTATTATTAAAATATTTCAAGATATTTATTTAAACAAATGCAGAGAGAAGCAGTTCTTAGATTTTGATATATTTTACCTATAAATTGTTATTTGATTTTGCTTTCATTCGTGTTAACAATATTTAACATGTGAAGGTTTTTAAAATCATGGAAATAACAAATAAAGGTATAAACACATTTTGTACATTTTGTGCATTATTTGAGTGTGTGTATTTATTTTTTTATAATTACTACAATTTTTTTGCAATTTCTTATGGTAAGCAGTTTTAAATAAGCTAATTAACATTTCATAAAAGTTTCAGACTATTTGGCGAATATTATATCATGCTATTCATGGAATGAAAACTTCAAGCTTATTTTTCTCCATGTTGAAATTTTGTACATATACTATTATTCAATACCTTAAGGCTTTTTTGATAGTTAAAGTATGAGTTTGAAATTATTATACATGTTCTGAAACGTATTTTTTGTAAAACTGTGCATGGAATTAGATCTAACGTGTTTAATACTTTTTCTAAAAAAATTCAAAATCAAAATTAACGTGTTTTTGATAATTTTTTTTTTGTAACTATAAAAAAATAATAATAATAAGTTAAAGAGCAGCAGCAGAAAAAAACCCATACAGAGTTTTATGTAGTATATTATAAGGTACTTGGGAAAAATTTTAAAGAAAAGAAACATTTTAAAAAAGCTTTAGAAATTTTTTAAAAAATTTTAAAAATTCAAAAAATTAAAATTTTATAAACATTTTGCAACACATTAAAAAAAAATTTGTATGGAATTAATATTAAATATTAACCTTTATAATATACAATTAAAATCAAATATCAAATATTAAAAATTAAAAAAATTGAGAAGATGGTACTATATCGCCTAAGACATTATACAAAGCATAGTTCTACCTATATTAAATAATTAACAAGGTAGATAGAAAAAATGATTCTCGATAAAGTCCTTTGAATGAAATTTCTTTCTGTGCGTGTGATTATTTAAAAGAAAAAAATATATAATTACGAGTAAAATATTCACAGTGGAAAAATTGCAAAAAGAAATGATTTCTTTTTAAAACCCTTTAAGGCGATATGGTACTATCTTCACAATTTTTTTTATTTTTAACATTTGATATTTGGTTTTAATTGTATTTTAACAAGGTTGTTATTTAAAAATAATTCCATACAAAAAAAATTTTAATTTGTTGCAAAATGTTTGTAAAATTTGAATTCTTTGTACTTTTTTAAATATTTTTTTAAATTCCTAAAGCTTTTTTAATATGTTTCTTTTCTTTCAAATTTTTTTCCCAAGTACCTTGTAATATGCTACACTGTGCATGAGTTTTTTTCTGCTGCTGCTCTTTAATTTATTATTATTTTTTTTTATAGTTCACTTCCAAAATTTCTCAAAAACATTTTTTTAGAAAAAGCACTAAACACGTTAGATCTAATTTCGTGTACAGTTTTACAAAAAGTACGTTTCAGAACATGTATAATAATTTCAAACGCTTACTTCAATTATCAAAAAAGCCTTATGGTATTGAATAATAGTATATGTACAAAAATTCAACATGGAGAAAAATAAGCTTGAAGTTTTCATTCCATGAATAGCATGATATAATATTCGCCAAATAGTCTGAAACTTTTACGAAATGTTAATTAGCTTATTTAAAACTGCTTACCATAGGAAATTGCAAAAAAATTGTAAAACAATTAAACAGTATACTGGTATAATGAATATATAGAAGAAAATGAGTGAAAGATCAATATTTCATAAGACTTTATCTTAATAATTGTGAAAAAAATAAATACACACACTTCAGAGCTAATTCCACGCTCAGTTTGACAACTCAAATAATACACAACATGTACAAAAGGTGTTTATGCCTTTATTTTTTTATTTCCATGATTTTAAAAACCTTCGCTTGTTAAATATTGTTCACACGAATGAAAGAAAAATCAAATAACAATTTATAGGTAAAATGTATCAAAATCTAAGAACTGCTTCTTTGCATTTGTTTAAATAAATATCTTGAAATATTTTAATAATAGTACTGTTGAATTTTTCACACACATGGGATATATACATATATGTATCACCAAAAACAAATACATGAAAATGGAAGAAATTTTTCTATTTTTGCAAATTAGATTTTCAATTATCTGAGTTATAAAAATGAGATTTAGTGTTTGTGCTTTGGGAGGATCCGTTGTGAAGTATTAATTTCATTTATAATAGTATCATTTAAAGCAGGCACAACTTTTAAATCTTGACCAAATCCATTTGCTCTTCAATAAACAATACACAAACTGGAACTTTTACATTAATTGCACAGTTTTGTCTTGAAATGATTTGTAAGTGCACAAATATTCTACATATGTCAGTCTCATTTACGAGCGGTAGAAAAATAATTCATTTTTATGAGACTCTTTTCTAGCAGATGATCTGAAATTTAAGCTTGGTACTTGCTGTCGAGCATCAAATATTGCTCCATAACTTGATAAAAAGTGCAGGTAAAGCTTTGAAATTTTGCAAGCATGTTTAGAAATTTTCGAGGTATCAAATAAGCCAATAAAAATTTCGATAGTTTGGTTATTTTTGGGGTACCATATCGCTTTTAGTGTTCAATTTTCTTGCCCAAAATGTTTCCAAAAAAAGGCACATTTTTTATTGGAACTTATCACTTAATACTTAAAGGAATTCAAAAATGGAAGGATTTTATTTTAGTTTTCAATTTTTTAAAGTGTTCACATTATTTTTTATTTTGTAATTGCGAAACACACAAAATATCTAAATATTTGCTTTTTATAAGCACACTCTGTATGCTATGAAGAATGTTTCATACATCTTAAAAAAATTTCTTTCATATTTACAAAAAAGTTTCATCCTCCTACCTCCTTTTCAAACGACTGAGAATTTTGTGTGCATATATATAACGCACTTTTAGTTTGATGCATGGTGTAATACTAAATCTTACATTGCAATGGGATAGAGATAGTATCCACTTTTCTTGATTATCTTTCCGCTTTCATTTTTTATCAAGCATCAAATTGCGCATCGCCTTGCCAGTACCTGTTTTTTTATTGAATACTTTCAATAATCTTAATTCCTACCTTAAAAGAAAAATTCCAGCCTTCACCACAAAGAAAATCCTGGAAGAGTAATATTTCACTACTATGTCCATAGTCATGATCTCTTAAAAGAACTAGCACTAATAGTTTCACTATAAGAATTAAAAATATGTGCAAACTAAGACAGAAAGAAAAATATATCAGTGCCCGTGCAGAGTACGGGCAAACCGCTTGTGGCTAGCTTTCGGTAGCCCGTACGATGTACGAGCAAACCCGTTAAGGGGTTAATAAACAATCCAATTGCTCGGTAAAAAATTTAAACATTTAAAAATTCTTAGAAATAATTGGTAATAAAATTTATTTGAGTCTGTAGCGGTATCTTCTACATAAGCCAGTAACAACCTCTGCATCATGGTGATCATTTTGGTGCAGCGGTTAAATTACTCGGTTTCGGATCCAAAGGTTCCGAGTTCTGTCCTACCGGATAAGCGCGCCACTTCATTGATGACCCTGGCTGAACTCAGAAAAAGGCAACCTTCTGAACTGTCGTGGCGCCATCTATTCACCGTGAGTGCAAATAAAGTCGTCGCATAGTGATGCAATCTTCAAGCCGTCACATGGTGATGCAACCCTCAAACCGTCACGCACGAATGACGCAACCTACAAAAGCCGTCACAACTAGGGACACAGCAGCTAACACGTTCGATATAACAATACATCGTTCATTCGCCTAACCACCAGGGCCGATCCTAGCAGGTGTGCAGCGAGTGCACCGCACACGGGCGGCCAAACCAAGGGGCGGCCGCAGGCCGTATATGGTTCTTTAAACCAAACAAAATTTGTTACGAATTTCTCAATATAAAAAAATTATAATAAACTGAATAAATATGATGAATTTTGAATAGTTATTGAAAAATCTAGTCCGGATAATACAGCATAGTTTAAGAAAAATAGAACGTTAGTGCCTAGTGTGTTGGCCGATTGTCTATAAATGTCTACTCTTTATAAACATCCATCAGAGAGCAAAATTCGTGTTGGTGCCGACAATACCGCATTAAAAAAGGGTTTTTTTTCGTTTAACAGCGGCACTGGATCGATGCAGAATAAAAGCATCTCAAAAAGGATTTTTTCGAAAGTTGTGCTTTACTGAAATATTATTATGGTTTATTTAATAATGTTTAAGTTCAATATGAATTTTGGGAAATTAAAAGTTTTAAATTTAATAATAACCTTCAATTACTTTAGAAAAACAAAATAGGGGAAAGAAGTGATTTTTGCCTATGGTTTTATAACGCTTATAAACAATGCTCGTTTTCCTTTTTAGTGAGTTATACCTCTATCATAGGTAGTTTCTTGTAGTTTTATTTGTATTAAGTTATAAGAGAGAAAAAATCTTGTAGCTTCTTTTGACTTTTGAGTAAATGATTTTCATTGCAAAGCCTGTTTGAAAAACTTCAATATTCACATAGAATGACAATGTTCGCGAAGATCTAAATTTAATTTTATATTGTAGGAACTTAATGGTACTTTTATACTATGTTAAAAAAATGCTAGTTTTATGCGTTTTTTTTTAAGTCCTAATTGCAACTAGATGCCATATAATCAAAAAGGCGAATCAAGCGATTCACAGCATAGCACTAAAAATAGAAATAAAAGAAAACTTAAATTATAAAAGCTAATCCTGATCTATATATCTTCCCTCTTACATGTATACTCCTAGTTGGAGAGTAATTTCATATAATCTAATCCCCTTAGCTCCTTACCGTGTTTACTATTTTCTCTATGTTAGCAGCACACAGGGGCAGTTCTAGGGCCGAGGAAATTGGACCCGTATCCAAGGTGGCAAACTTTAGGGGCGGCATTTGGATCAAATTTGAAAAATACTTTTTTTTGTTACGAAAATATTGGAATGAAAATATTTCTTAAAATATTATTTATACTTTGGAAACCTGGTACCTTATTTAAATACCTGGAATTTTATTTTAGATTGAATTGAAATGCCGACTACTTCTAGTAAAATTTGTAACTATATATTTTTTAAAAAAATAATAATTACACTGCATGACGATTTGTTGTAGCAAATATATGGGCCCCCGACCTCAGGATACAGGTACAAACGATAATCTATTGTATATGGTATTACTACGTTAAGGGGGATAAATGTGCATAAAACAATATTTTGCTTAGAGCAGCGTTCGGCAATTGCAGTTCTTCAAAACTCTGCTTTTATGTAGAATTAAAAATTATGTTTGTTAAAAAGCTATTGTTCACTTCTCTAATTTATAAATATCTTTATAAAAATAATTGAATTTACATGCCCATTTAAATTTTTGACTGGCTTTCTGGCAGAATTTATTGTTAAATATGTATTTGATTTATATTCTTTGCATTTCCAGTTATATATTTGTATCTAGCAATATGAATCTGGTATTTCATTTCATGTATCTTATTTTCTTATTCTGTACTGTGTACGTTTTAAGTCAGTTTTCTTAGGTGTTGAACCTTGAAGGGGTTGAGGCTGGTGTGTACATAAATCATGAAATTTGATATGTTTTATTATTATTTTCTTCTGTAACTTTCTCCCCAAACCGAGTGGATCACAAAGGGCATTCTTTCTCGGATGTCCGGGTGTCGGCTAACATAAAGGGGACAGGGGCAATAAGAATTTTCGGAAGATAGCGAGCCACAGGAGATGTTTTATTTTAGTCTTGAATGTTGCTATTTGAATTTAAAATTAAGGCTTGAATCTCTACCCTCAACAGACATATTTTCGAAAAGAATGGCCTGCTGAAATTGGCACAATTCAATTTCTTACATTTAGCTCGTTTGAAATAGCAATCGGTAATTATGTTTTTAATTTTGAATTAAGACAAAGTAATAAACAAATTCTTCCTGTTCGAATAAGGCACAATTAATATTGCTACAGGTCTCTTTGAATATGGATCTTATATATTTACCTCTTATTAAGGGACATTCTATTTATATATATATAAGTGACACTAAAAAAATTCTTAGTTCTTTTTTATAAAATTTTAAGATTTCTATGACAAGTTTGTGCTTTTCTTTGAATAAGTTAAATATAGTGCAGCCCTAATAAATAAATGTAATTTAACAGAGAAATAAAATATTGCAATATTGTCTGTTGTATGCTTTGATTTAGAGTCAAAACAGAATATGTAATAAAACAATTGCAACTCGTGGGCGCGCGTTTTCTTTGGGTTTACATAAGAAATAAAAATGTTAACTTAGGTGGACACAATGTACAGGCTTTTAAAAATATCCGTACAACGGAATATTTTCAATAAATTTGTGTAAGTACAAGATTTTATTGCTCATTTCAAACATTTATACAGTATCATGCGCAAATTTAAAAAACCTGTGGCTAAGGTATTTATTTAAAGATTAATACGATTTGAATTTTAATTAAATTAATTTGCTTAGCATTCAATGACAAAATACCCAACGTCTGGTTTGGTGGGTTTAAACTTCTGGCTCTAGGACATATTGTGTCAAACACAAGGCTCCTTATTGGAAGGTACAACTATATTCTTACCCTATTAAGTAAAGTATTAAGGAATATTTATTGTATTTGCCTTTATAAAAAGGTGGCATTCATACCTATAAAAATAATATATTTAGTTTTAAAAAAATCTTTTTTGTTAATATATACGTATACATTTATGTAATAAATAAATTCACTTAAGTGCATAACGATTTTAACTGAAAGGATTACCCAGTTAAAAGAAAACTTGCTAGTTTTAATGTCAATGAAATTGTTTTGTATTTACGAATCCACAGCGAAAATCAAGAGTACATGGTTTGTAAAATTTCATCTTTGGATTAAATCGGAATAATATTAATTGATGCTAATTGTTTTTTGTAAGACAGCTCCCACTTCTCCAGAACGAGACATGCACATCCTTCATTACTGTTCCCGGTATTTTTAAAAAAATGAGGTTTAATTGTCTTGTTTATTGTAAATTTTTAGTTTTTTTCTGCACCATCAAATATATATGAATCATTTTTCTGAATCATCATGTTAAATCAATGTAACACACGTGTTTTTAGATTGCACCCCCCCCCCTCCCTTTTTTACATATCAAGAGAAATTTTGTCATATTGTGTTGCAAATATAAATATATTCTTATAAGTAATTGTTTTATTGCTGATAGTATGGAAAATTCTTTCGGATTATTTAAAGTTTGTGAATTAGGTCAATACTAGGTTAGTTATTTCAATGTGTACTTTCTTTTTTAATTTAAAGAGAGAATAATTCTAGTGGAATTCTTATAAATTTGTTTTCTTTTTTCATTTGTAGCGCACACACGGGTTAATATTTAAATGTTATCGAAAATATCCCGAAATGACATTTTTTGAGGAAGCTAAAAGACAGAATTTTATTGGAATGAGAAATGTAATGCATTTTTTATTATTATAATAACCATGAAAATACTCTAAACATATATACTGCACAAGATCGTGGCACGAATTAAAGACGAGAGTGGAAAAAAATTGTACTATTGACGCGGAACAACAAAATGTATACAATCGACAGAAAAAAGCGATGCGCGCCTTCATTGAGAAAGAATGATTGCTCAAGACAATTGTTAGCCAGTCAAAATTTGGCATTAAGAGGAACCAGTACGAAGTTGAGATAAAGGTAATTTTTTTAATTCAGTATAGATGCTGGCCAAATTTGATCCAGTTATTTCAGAACACCTTAAAAATGTTGAGTAAATGCAAAAATAGCAAAACACATATTCCCCACATCTTAGGGCAGCATTTTCAAAATGAAATAATTACTATTTTTGCTGAATCTATTTGTAATGAGATAACACGCATTATCAAAAAGTAAATATTACACTATAATTCTTGACTCTACACAAGATATTAGTCACACAGAACAAATAAAGTTTGATATTAGATGCGTGAGCACTACTGATAGTAAAGTATATATTTAAAAAAATTTTCTAGGAGTGTTTTTAGGAATACTACACGCAAAGTCATTCAGATATGGACACATTCTCTATTGAATCCGAATTCTCTGAAAAAATTGATTTCACCAAAATTATTAACAAATTTGCTTCTCAGAAAGCCAGAAAAATTATTTTATAATTAATTTTTCTTAGAAATCTTTCTAGATGACTGATTTAGGTACTTTTTGTTTCACGAGATTTAAGCTTTATTTTTTATTAGATTATATTTTCTGAGTAAATACTGTCGTTTTGATTTTCTAATTATAAAATACCTATTTTTATTTCAATGGTAATATTTTTGCTTGTTTATTATTTTGTTAAAGTATTTTGTCGTGATCATAACCCATTAGCTGACCAAAAAATAAAATTCTGCCCTCCAAATTTCATTTGCATTTTTATTAATGTTTTTTCTTTTACTCTTATACAGATATATGAGTTTATAACCTCAATAGATAAGTATGTAATAAGTAATTAAATATGCAATTATTATAATAAATAATTACATAAAAAGTATTATAATAAGTAAATATGCAATTATTGTAATAAGTAATTAAATATATAAGTATGAAATATATATGTCAAAATATGAAAATTCCCTAGGGGGGCAGCACATTAGGTCTTCGCACGCGGGCGCCCGACACCCTAGGATCGGCCCTGCTAACCACCAACTCACTGGTATGAGAGTGTGTAGCTATACCATCTATATAAGCCAGTAACAACCTCCGCACCATGGAGATCATTTTGGTGTAGTGGTTAAGTTACTCGGTTTCGGATCCGAAGGTCTCGTGTTCTGTCCTACCGAATATACGTGCCACTTCTTTGGTGACCCTGGCTGAACTCAGAAAAAGGCAACTTTCTGAACCTTCTGAACTGTCGTGGCGTCATCTATCCACCGCAAATGCAACCAAAAAAAGCCCTCGCATAGTGACGCAATCTTCAAGCCGTCACGCACGAATGACGCAACCAGCAAAGCCGTCACAACTCGTGACGAAGCAGCAAACACGCTTGATTTAACAAATACATCGTTCGTTCGCCTATCCACCGACTCACTGGTGGGGGAGTACTGTAGTGGTATCATCTACATAAGCCAGTAACTCCGCAGCATGGTGATCACTTTGGTGTAGTGGTTAAGTTACTCGGTTTCGGACCCAAAGGTCCCGAGTTCTATCCCAGCGGATAAATGCGCCACTTCAAGTCTTTTGTATTCCAGATGAAATGTTAGCAAAATTAAACATTTTCAAAATTTCAAGAGATGTAATGAATAAAAGAAATGAAATTGTGAATATAGTTTCAGAAAATTTATTATATACATATATTTATCAAAGATGTAAGCAATTCAGGAGCAACGCAGTGAAAACTAACTTTTTTTGAACATTTAAAACTTATTCTTAATGAGCTAGAAAAAAGTTTATTGAAAGACAATAAGTTATCGATACGAATAAAATACATAATATTTCTTGCAAAGTTTTCATGTTCATCAAAGTTACAATAAACAATTACAATAGTATGCTAAGTCATTAAGTAGTCATTAAGCAATCAAGAATAATTATAGATTTAACTAAAAACAATCGGGAAAAAATTTAGGATAAAATTTGTTGTTTAAAATATAATTCACATAATTTTTATAAGATGTATACGGAAAAAAGGAAATTAATCCCGTAATCAATAATGATGAATTTATTTTATATTTGTGGGCAAATAAAAAGAAAGTGTAACTCGAGCTCATTATAAAAAGATAAGAAAAATCATATGAATTTTTAATAGAAATGGATTTCAATGTATATGGTTTCCATTAGCCGAAAGTAATGGCCATGTGCATTGAAGTATTGAATTGGTTGTTTAGAAGAAATGGGATACTTCCTTTATTCCTACAGAACATAATTTTCCAACTGATAAATTGTTTCTGAGAGGGAGGAATGGAAATATTAATAAGCAATTTACCTCCCCCTGGAACATTACAAACTCAGTACACCATTTTCATGTCAGGATAATATGCTAGTCATTCCATTCGACTGATTCTTTTGATGGAAAAGCGAACTAAGTCACTAACAAGCGTAATGGGGCCTACATTATCATCAATGACAAGGAATTTCTAGTCCACAGTTGCTTCATACGAAGAAGAGTGTTATTAAATTTCATACATCTTTCGAAGAAATTAATAATTTTTTAGGCTTTATTAACCATTAGTTATTAATTTTAAATAATCCAAATGCGAGTTGATTGCCCCCCGGGACATCAAATAAAATTAACCCTTTTTTTAACACGCTTTTATAAATTTCACTTTTATGTAACGGAATATTGGAACTCGATTTTTACCCACTTTAAAAGGTCAGATGAATTCGAAATTTTGCACACTTGTCAAGGACCAATGACAATACAATACTTTAATAATTTTGTTAAATTGTCCTGATCAGGATCATCAGGAATAACGATTTACAAATTTGGTGACTAATTCCATATACTACTTCCAGATTTGGCAACTAATTCCATATACTGCTTCCAGGTTTAACGACTGAAAGATTAAGGTGCAACCCTAAAAACGAATGCACTTGTGGTTAATAGAAATAAAACAAACAAAAAAATGTTCTCTTTATGTAAGAAAGGATAGGTTGGGTGCGTCAGCTATTTCTTACCATAATATGAACTATTGTCTAGTTTTCCTGAAAATGGAAATAAAAAAAATCGTGCATGTTAAAAAAAATAATTTATGTTCTAAATGCTAAATATTTTTTTTAATTTTTATAAAGCTATACGTTTAGAAGTGATGATACGAATTACGAATTAGCATTATAACAATACGCTTAAAAGGGGATAATACGATTGACGCTTAATATTTTTTCTTAAAACACTTTTATTAGTTTGACCTGCATCTATATAACTGTTAGCTCTGTTGAAAACTTTCCTCGGTGAAGAAGACGGGATTGAGGTAAATGAGTACTTCTATTTAAACGTTGGCGATGTGTAGGCGATGACGGTTGACAGTTGGCGATTAAAAAATGATTAAATTATGATTAAGCTTATGACTGGAGGTTGTATAGTTAAACAAGATATTTACAGAGAATTCAAGCGAGGGAGTCAAGAACGCTCCAGCATTTATTTAAGTTATTTTAATTATATATTAGTAGCACTTCCGAGTTATTTATTGAATACATT
The DNA here is from genome assembly GCA_019973975.1 of Trichonephila clavata. Lineage (NCBI taxonomy): Eukaryota > Metazoa > Arthropoda > Arachnida > Araneae > Nephilidae > Trichonephila > Trichonephila clavata. The sequence goes on from BMAO01025350.1 coordinate 235,984, forward strand.
TCCTACCTTTAGTTGTGTTGGTTGATTAACCCTTTTCCTCGCGTAGAAGCGATAACACGCCGAGACAAATCCAACCCTTACCTGGCAACGGCGTGTTTTCACGCTTTGACGCGCGCCAACATTCAGGTTGGTTCACCCTGTTCGCTCCAACTAACTAACTAACAATTAATTAATAATTAATTAACAATAATTAATTAATTAAGCTCTTAACTAACAATTACACAGTTACAGGATTTTTTTTTATTTTAATAATTAATAATTAAGCTTTTAACTAACAATTGCACAGTTACAGGATTTTTTCATTTTAATAATTAATTTATTTATTTTAACAACAAGTAATAAATTAATTAATAATAATATTAAATTAATTAATACTAATTAATTAATTAATTAATTAATAATTATTAATTTATGTATTAATTGTATGAATACTTAATTATTTAACGAATTACTTTTACCCTCGATTAATTAATTAATTAATACGTAATTAATTCTTTAAAACTAATTACTTAATAATTAATTGATTAATTTGTAATTAATTGATTGATAATTAATTAATTAAGTTCTTAACTAACAATTGCACAGTTACAGGAATTTTTTATTTTAATGCATGCGTTTCAACCATTTAATTGTTAAATTACCTGCCAGACTTGGGTAGGATTTAAATACCTACTACCGCCAGGGAAAGATTTAAGAGAAGATAGCAATAAAACTGTGTTTAAAAGTGCTATGGCTGATCTTTGCTTGAACCTCCAAACACCAACAACCCAAGGGTTGTTACAAGGTCTCAAAGAACCCATTTTATTTCGCACTTTTCTTTTTATACTTAAAACTCATAACAGGTAAATTTCTACGACATTTAGTCCTTTTTTTACCTTACATTCTTGGTCAATCAGCTTACATCACGTGTCTTGTATTCTTACTGTCCCACTTTTCAAGTTCAGTGACCCAAGGTTGTTTTACATTTTTTTTAGTATTTGTGGAATGTTATACTTTCCTGTTATCTAAGGTAAATGTAAAAATTGCCGAATCGACTTGTAAAAAATTCTTCTCCCCTTCAAGACTTAGATAACATGATCTTAGGATATATTTCCTATATTGGTTGAACTATTAGTGCACTGTTTCTCAAAGTTTCAACATTCGCGACCCAATATTCCATCATGCCGCCCATCCGGTATAGTGGTCAGTGAAGCTGACTGCGGTGCCGCAGGGACTGGTTCGAATCCCGGAGAAGGCATGGATGTTTGTGTTGTAATCCTTTCTTCTGTCTGTGTTGTATGCCCCCGCGTTATACATTGCGTGGTGCACGGGGTTTATAAAAGTTAATTAAAAAAAAAATATTCCATCATAATTTTCGTCGCGCCGCCCTTATACACAATAACAATATATTAAATCCAATAATACTAAACTTTGACGGAAAAAATACGACACGACTTTAATCTGTTAAGTGCCACCGGCGTAAATAAACGTCTCGCTCAGCCAAAGCATTCATTTCCCTGGACGTATCTATACGTCTTTCCGAAGTGCGATCTTTTCTGTGCTCTGCTATCCATAAACTTATTCCGAAGGCTTTTGAATGCAATAAAAGGACCTTGACAATATATGTGTTTGTGAAGGATTTACTTCTATTTCAGATTATTTGCTTCTTATTCCTCCCCTACCCCAAATACATCACATGCGTGCGCCTACGTGTAAAACGGTTGGCATTGGAAAGCGAATCGCGTAACTTTTAATCGGCAGTTAAGGGATTAATTATAAACCGTATAAATTAACAAGATAAGTGTTAATTTTTGCATATAATTTGATATAAGGCAAGGCCATGGGATCAGGGTAATTATTAAACTTTTTCTTAACTTGGTATTGTTAAATTAAGTACAAGGGGTGATCAAATGAAAAGGTACGAAACGACACGGTGGGTACAAATATAGACTTTATTCAAAATATACACCATAGGCCTGAGCACAACGATCCCACTGATGAACAAGCCGCAGGATTCCTTGTTCCCAGAATTCCTGTGGCTGTGACGAGACCCAGTCCTTCACAGTGTCCTTGAGTACGTCGTCCGAGTTGAAGCGCTTTCCTTTCAGGTGTTTCTTCAGTGGACCAAACACATGGAAATCGCAGGGTGACATGTCCGGACTGTAGACGCATGGTCCAACGTCTCCCATTGGAACTTGTCCAGTTCCATTTGTGTGACTCTGGAGACGTGTGGACGCGCGTTATCATGGAGCAGAACCACACCCTCCGTGAGCAGCCCCGGTCTTTTGTTCTTGATGGACCTGCGTAGGCGTCAGAGTGTCTCACAGTACACATCGGAGTTAATGCTTTTTCTGTGCTCGAGTCATTCTGTGCTCGCATCATTTGGACGCCGCTTTTTATAAGAGCCTTTGCTCTCTCCTGCGCATGCGGGCACCCGCGCATGATCCGATCCCACTCAGAGTCTCCAATGGCATCCCGAGATGTCTCGCTACATTCTACCTTGGCGGAATATGCAAATATTTAACTGTTTCATTTTTATGTCGTTTCGTACCTTTTCATTTGATCCCCCCTTGTATATGATACATTGTGTAGGACTGATTCATTTATATGTGTAATATATCAGTTTAAATGAGTATTTTTTATTATGTCAAAATATATTTTATTTGTTTACTTTCAATAAACTAATATATTTTTTAATATTATTTTGTTTTCTACTTTTCAATATTCTCGTCCCCCCCCCCTTATAAAACATTAAATAGGGGATCTTTAATCCATTAAAGGTTTCTGATTATCATATTTCTAGACCGTACGTCCAGTAGTTTAAAAATGGAAATAATTATCTTTAACGTCCCTTAAGCCCCGCAACGCCACTTGGAGGTCAATTTTCACGAAACGCATTTTGTAACGTATCTCTATCCTATGAGATGAATCTGCTTACCAAATTTCAAGACTGTACGTCAAATAGTTTAAAAATTAGAATATTTATTTATATCTCCCCAACCCCCCCCCCCCACAACACCCCTCGGGGGTCAATTTTCCCCAAACCCCATTTTGTAGTGGATATTTATTCCATGAAAGAAACATGCCTACCAATTTTCAAGCAGGTAGGTCAAGTAGGTTGAAAACGAAAATATTTATCTATTACGCCCCTTGGGGATCGATTTTCACCAAAACTCATATTGTAGTGGATCTCTACTATATGAAAGGAATCTGCTTACGCAATTTCAAGATTGTACGTCAAGTAGTTTAAAAATGGAAACAATTATTTATAACGCCCCTTAACCCTCGTAACGCCCCTTTCGAATCGAATTTCGCAAAAAAAAATCCGTTCTTAGCGGATCTCTACTCTATAGAAGGAACATGTCTACCCAATTTCAAGTCTGTAAGTTGAATATTTCAGGAGATATCGTGATTATTCAGTCAGTCAGTGAGTGAGTCGTTTTTCTCCTATATATATATGCTTATTATTCCTAAACTTGCGTTTACATAGATTTTAATCACAACTTTTAGTTGAGAGCATCATGAGCTTTGATCTTGTACAACAGGGGTTGGCAACCTTTTAGCTCTGGCATGCCAAACCAAACTATGTGCCATAGAGTAGGACATGTTTAAAACATTTCGATTCCCACGATAATGCATGCAGAGTTAAAGTGGCCGTGGTAGCCAAGTGGTCAAGGTATCGGATCATGGCTAGCGTGTCGTAAGTTTGAGCCCGGTACCATTGAAGACCCCCCCCCCCGTGTAGGGAAGCGATGCACGTTAAATCTGTCGAGAGCTCAAACGTCCTCCCATTGGTGTTGTGTGGTAGTTAGGAGAGGGAGATGCCAGCTCAGGTGTCGTCCTCGTCCCTTGACCATGGTTCAAAATTACGAGGTCCGTCGCTAAAAGCCCTCGTATAGCTAAACAGCGTGACGTTAATATTCACTCACTCACTTATGCAGAGTTAAAGATACTTTAATAATTTTTTTTACAGTTTTATTATACAGTAAGACCCCATTTAACGCTGTTTCACTTAACGCTTTTTTATTTGAATTGTGGAATTGCCGAAATCAAATAAAAGAGCGCTAAACCGGAACAGCGTTAAGCGGGGTTTGCTGTAAATTAATTTTGCATCCTTTAAATGTATTTCTTAACAGAAAATATATTTATTTCTT